>PVJH01010445.1:0-73608 GCA_004026705.1 Nesogale talazaci
TCCGGCCTGGCGGAGGGGGGCGATGAGGTGGGGGGGAGCGTCGCGGGGAGGCAGGATGCTGGGTCGCTGTCCTGGCTGGGCCCGAGAGGATTGGGTTGTGTCACGATAAGAGTTTGCAGATTGGGGTTCATGGCTTGATCGATCGAGCCGCTGTGTTCGTGGTATCGGACGGGCGCCTGCCTCTGGGCCTATTTCTTGCTGATCCTCAGTCGTCGAAAATAACCGCCAGTCACTCCGGAGTGCTTCCGAAGGGCCACATCCCCTCGGGAGGACTGGACCGACATCCGTTCTCTTAGCGTCCGCAGCAAGCCGCTCCCAGGCGCTCGTGCCTGTGTGGGGCAGTCAAATGGAAAGCGCCGTTCCAGAATCCGAACTCTCGTAATTTTCATCCTACAATGCCGCTTGCAACAGGAGGTTGATGGTTCTCCTTTTATGGCGCATGTGTGCAGACTCAAATTTGGTAATGTCTTCCGAGTTCATTCATTCAGTGATGTTTATCGTGGCCCGAACAAGACAGTTATAGTTACCGTTGCCCTGAGGTTTGTGGTCTAGAAGAGGAAGCGCCCTAGAAACAAGAAGTTTCCGTTGACCAATCCTTGACTTGTAACTGTTACTAAGTGTACAGGTGGAGACAGCGTGGTAGAGACCCTTATAGATATTACAGGAGGGTTTAATCCTGCGCCGATTCTGGAGGAGGAGCCCTGCCAGTCACCTTTGCAGTGTAGAGCTTACCTTAATTTGTGGCGCCTAAAAGTTGCTCAGTAAACACACTGACTGAAAAGTTGATGGAAAGGCATGGGAGGCTTGGGTTTTAGAGTAAGTAGACAGGGTAAATTGCTCCATTTTTAACCCAATTAATGTGCCATTAAGTGGTTCTCTGTAATCCCCTGCATTAGTTTCTTATGCATGTTTGTATGCATGTGTGGTGTTTACGTGGGCATGTTATATGCAGGCAGACAATGAATAATGCACTAGAATACTAACCCAAAGGTTGGCAGTTTGAGTCCACAAAGAGGATCCGTGAAGAAAAGTTTGGTATGCTACTTCCACTGAAATCCCTGGGAAGCTCAGTTCAGGTCTGACACAGGTGGGGTCCCCATGAACCACAACTCAGTGGGAACTAGTTTTGAGTAGAGAAGAGAGATGAGTGTGGATCCAATTAATGCCTTGTTATGTGAGTATTTAGTACCATTATCCTACTCCCTAATACCATTATGGAAAAGACGCTGCTTTCTTCATTGCCTTTAAGGGTTGGCATCCTTGTTGGAAATTAGTTGACCGTCCAAGGAGAGTTTATTTCTGGGCTCTCTATTCTAGTTAATTGGTCTATATAGCTATTCTCTGCCAGTACTATACTGTTTTGATTATTGTACACGTAGAAAGTTTAAAAGTTGGAAAATGAGAGTCTTTTAGTTATGTTTCCTTTTGTTTCTTCAGGCTCTTGAAATGTATAGAATTTTAGGATGGGCTTTTTCATTTAGCACAAACCTATTGGGATTTTGATAGAGATTTCATTTAATCTGGATATTATTTTGAGTAATATTTTCATTTTAGCAATACCAAGTCTTCCACTCCATGAACACAGAGTGTCTTTCCATTTACTTAGGCTTTTTTTCAATTCTTCCAGGGAGCACTATCTTGTAGATTTATTATACCAGACTTGTGGCAGTACTAGTATTGTACCAGTCTTTGTTAAATTTACTTCCTAAGTAAATTTTCTTCTTTTTGATGAATGTTAATGAAATTGTTTTCTAAATGTTCTTTTCAGATTGCTTATTACTATATTATGGAAATAGAACTTTTATTTATGTTGATTTTTGTATCTAGCAATTTTGCTGAACCTAGTTTATTAGCAGTTTTTTGTACATATATATGTTCATGCTTTCTAAAATAAGTGGTTTTACTTCTACTGTTTCAATTTGGATTCTATTCTTTCTTTCTTCCTTCCTTTCATTTTTTTTTTTTTTTGCCCTGGCTATAAATCACAGTGCAGTGTTGGATGGCAGTAGTGCAAGCAAATATACGTGTTTTGTCATGGTGCCCACCAGTTGAAAATGATGTTAACTATGTTTGTTTGTTTTTATCAATGGTCCTTACCATGTTGAGTTTACTGAGTGTCTTTATCATGAGAAAGCGTTGGATTTTTGTCACATGCTTTTTCTGTGTCACATGAAATGATCCTGTGATTGTCCCCTTTCCTTTGGTTGATGAGGTGATGAACCTTTTAAATGGATCACTCTGGTTATCTGACTGCAGAATAATGGGCCTAGCGGAAGACAGGCGAGTTTGTTGTTAGATCAGCTGGAAACTGATAGTATTTTGATGAGGACTTGGTTTGAAATAGATTAGAATGAGGATGGGAAGAAGTAGATCGATTTGAGATTTGAGAAGGTGGAATTGACAGGACTTGATGACTGGGTTTGGAAGGAAAAAAAGAATGATTCTTAAAGTGATTTCGAGGTTTCCCACTTATTTAGGGAATGCTAGGTAGGGAACAGTGCAGGAGGAACCTGGCTGCAGGAGGGTGAGGAAATTTAGGGAGAAACTAAAGAATTCAAATTTGGGCATCTTGAGCTGAAGATGCCAATGAGACATCAGGTAAGCAGCTGGGAGCCATGGATCTGTGTTATGTACATTGTCTAAGGTGAGATTAGTGGAACATCCAAAGGGAGCTTTGAGACTCTCTAACTTTCAATGCTTGACTAGAGGTGCATATACTCACAAAAGAGCTTCAGAATGGAGAATATCCTGGAAAGCAAGAGGAAAAGAGTGCAGAGCCAGAAGCGAAAGGAAGAAACTGCTTTCAGGACAAGAGAGTACGGATCAGAATTAAATATGTTTGGTTGCCGAGTATATCCATCCAGTTTCTTCCTTTCGAGGACTCCTTGTGGGTAGAAAAGACTTTGTGAAAAGTTCTTTCCACTGAATTGGGAACAGAAATGAATAGATATCACTTTTGGCTGGTGCATTTAATTAGCAGTATAAGATTCTGCCCAGGTGATTCTGTATTTCAAACAGTCCTAGTATGGGCAGTCTGTGAGTGTATAACTATGTGCTGTTGGGAATTTATTCAGGATGTTTTGACAGCTCATTAAATCTCCTGAAAACGCTTGCAGGTTTGATGGACACCAGGCTTTATTCTTGCAATGAAGAAAGGTCCTCAACAAAGAATACCCTCCAGAGCAAAGATCCCACCGTTGTCTCACGCCCCTCGTCCGACTTCTCTTACGTCCAGTATGAGATCCAGGTCACTTTCGCCTTTAAGTGGACCAGAAACTTCGCCTTCCCAGTCAGGAAAACAGTGGTATGAGCAAGTTAAGATGACAGAAGAAAGCATGTCTATAGACTACCAAGAGCATAATGGTATGACCTTTTAATCTAAGCATATGCCTGGTGACATAGTCTTAAATAGAGGAAATAAGTAATAAGTTTTCATTTTGGTTAGAACTTTATTCCTGGTACTAACTTGTCCTGTTGTTTGAAAACAGTGAGAAAAACAAGTTTCTGGATGAGGAAAAAATTGTCTGAAGGAACATTCCAGGAGCCCTGGTGGCATAGTGGTTGTGCACTGGGCTGCTAACTACAAAGCGAGCAGCTTAAACCACCAGCCACTCTCTGAGAGAAAGATGGGGCTCTCTATTCCCAGGGAGAGTTAGAGGCAAGGAAACCCCCAGAGTCAGTTGTGAGCTGTCCTGTAGTTTTGTTGGGAGTTAGAATGGACTCAATGGTGATGGATTTGGTTTGGGAGAAAGAGGATATTGTCTCCTCTGGTGGAAAACGTCTCACCCTCACACCTCAGTTTTGCTGCCATCTTGAGTGAGGAGTAGGGTGCATCTCTTGAGAGTCGAGTGCTTTAATACAGAATTAAAATTGTATCTACACTTGGACTGGTCTGCTTATTAGCAAACTGCTCATCTGTACATAGACCAATTTACATATATGAGTCATGCATAGTATGTTCTACATTTTTTATTGAAAATACTTAGCAATTCACACCAACCTGTGTGATCACACAGTGTCAACAGGATCAGGTGTCAGGTATCAGAAGTTCCAAAACAAACAAGTAGATGGAGATGAATGAGGGGGTTGGAGTGGAGACCCAAAGCCCATCTGTAGACTATTGGGTACCCCCTCACAAAAGGATCCCAAGGAAGGGACAAGTCAGCTGGCATGCAGTATAGCACTGACGAAACACACAGCAGCCCTTGTTCTTCTCCCATCATGACTCTAGTTCTATCTCACAGATCCGGCTAGGCCAGAGTATGTATGTACATCGGTACAGATAAGAGCTCCCGACACAAAAATCCAGGACAGATAAATCCCTCTGAAACAGTAAAGGGAACAGTGACACCATGAGGGTAGAGAGAAGGTGGGCAGAAGGAGAAAGGGGGAGCCAATTGCAATGATTACGATAACCCCTCCCCACACCAGGGGGACAAAGAGCCGACATGTGGGTGAAGGGAGTTAGCAGACAGTATAAGATTTGAAAATAAGGGCAATGATGCCCCCCCCTCAAAAAATAGATTTGAAAAAATATATATTTTTTTTTATCAAGGGTTCATAATGGCGAGAGGGTAGGAGAGGGAGGGTAAAAAGAGGAGCTGATCAAGGACTCAAGTAGAAAGAAAATATTTTAAAAATGATGATGGCAACATATGCGCTTGATAAAGTTGATAGATGGTTCTCTGTAAGAGTTCCTAATAAAATTATTAAGAGAAAAGAAAATACTTTGCTATTCTGGAATCTGTTTTCAAAAAATGTATACAATCACACTCATCAAACTTGATTGACTTGAATATTTGATCAGGTTTTTTTTATCAGTTTTTTATAGCATTTATACTAAATCGTTATTGCTAGCTGCTCCATTGTTATCTCTGGTCATAGCATATCAGTTTCTTTTCAAATCAAATCAAATCAAAGACAAAAATTACTTTTCAAATCAAATCAAATCAAAGACAAAAATTACTTTGAACCAAAATAAGTAAAAAAATAAAATATTTTATGATACTATTTAAGGGCTGAGCCCCGGTGGTGTAGTGGTTGAGTGTGGGACTGTGGCCCATTGGCTTGGCGGTTCAAATTCAGCAGCAGCTCTCCGGGAGCAAGGCTGGGTAGCTCCCATGACCACCAGGGGGCAGTGATGCCCCCCCAAAATATTGCTAAGAAAAAAAAAGGAAAATATTGCTAAGAACTTCAGTATATATATGATTAAAGGTGCCCAATTTTGGTTTTATTTGCCTTGATATCGACCTTACTAGCTGTAAGATCTTGAACAAATGATTTTCTTTATTTTTTTAATTTTCTTTCTTTTTTTTTTTTTTGTTTTTTTTGGGGGGGCATCACTGCCTCTGGTCGTTGTGGGAGCTACCCAGCACTGCTCCTGAGAGCCGCCACTGGATTTGAACCGCCAAGCCCGCGGGCTGCAGTCCCACACTCAACCACTTACGCCACCAGGGCTCAGCCCAATTTTCTTACTTTCTTTTTTTTTGGGGCATCACTGCTCTCCGGTGGTGGGAGTAGGAGGTCCAGCCCCACTGCTGGAATTGAACCTCCATCCCAGTGGGCCGCAGTCCAATGCACAACCACTATGCCACCGGGGCTCAGCCCTAATTTTCTTTATTTTTATAAATGGAATTAACCATTGTTTTCATTTCACTGATTCAGAGTACTAGTTAATATTTAAAATGTAAAGCATTAAGCACAAGACTTGACACACAGTGTTTGTAGATAAGTGTCGTCACCATTATTGTCATGAAATGCTTATGAAATAGATATTAAGAAAGTATTGCAGGGCTGAGCCCCGGTGGCGTAGTGGTTGTGCACGGGATTGCGGCCCACTGGGACGGAGGTTCAATTCCAGCAGTGGGGCTGGGCCTCATACTCCCACCACCGGAGAGTAGTGATGCTCCCCCCCCCCCCCCCAAAAAAAGAAAATGTTAAGAAAGTATTACATTTAGAAATAGCTGAGCATTTTTACATTTGCATGGCATAAAATATGTTTTGTATTACTTGACATCAAAATCATTTTATTGTTCTGAGTTTTTCTGTCTTCTACTGATAATGAACTGTTTCTGTCATTTCAGAGCCTGATGCACGTGCAGGAGTCCGATATATTACTGAGACCCTTGTTAAAAAGCTTACTAAACAGGACAACCTGGCGTTGGTAAAATCTCTGAACCTTTCACTTTCTAGAGATGGTGGCAAAAAATTTAGGGTAGGTTATTAAATTTCCAAGTATAGACATTGTTCATTTGTCATTAAATTTAAAAATTATATGTAAATATAATAGAAGTAGCATTTCATCCCAATGCCATCTAATTAATAGTAAACCTTTTATTATTTCCAGTGAGAGTTATATATCAGAACTATATCTTTTACTACGTAAACTATGTCAAATAACTTGGCTTGTTACCATTAATTTATTAGTATTCTATATAAGCCAAATCTGTTGCTGTAGAGTCAATTTTGGCTGTATAGCAACTCTATAGGTCAAGGGTCCTCAAACTATGGCCCGTGGGCCACATGCGGCCCACCGAGGACATTTTTCTAGCCGCCAGGTGTTTTGCCACTGCTGCCTGTCCTGCTTAGTAGCCGACTCATGCCGGGCCCGCAGTGAATTTGTTCAAAGACTTTTTTTTTTAAAGTAGAGTCTGGCCCTTCAATAGTCTGAGGGACAGTGAACTAGCCCCCTGTTTAGAAAGTTTGAGGATCCCTGCTATAAGATATTGTGGAACTAACCTATAGCATTTACAGGGCTGCAGACTTCAGGGGATTAGATGACTACTTTTTTCTCCTGTGGAGCAACTATTGGATTTGAACCACTGACCCTTCAGTTAGCAGCCAAGCTTTGCACCACTGTGCTAGAGACAGGTTGACAAACTATTCCGTCCTGCTGCATATTTTCATAAACAAAATTAGATTGGAATACACGTATACCCATCCCTTTTTCAATTGTCTATGGTGGTTTTCATTGCTATAAAGGCAGAGCTAGATAATTTCATAGTCTGCAAGACCAAAGCTATTTACTTTCTGACTTTTTACAGGGAAAGTGTGCTTCTACTCCCGGCTCTAAGGCGTCCTGGTGGCCCAGGGGGTTAACTGTTGGGTTGCTAACCCCCAAATGGGCAGTTCAAGCACCAGCTGCTTCTTGGGAGAAAGGTGAAGCTGTCTGCTTCTATAAAGCTGTACAGCCTTGAGAACCCTCTGAGGGTTTCTCCTCTGCTTTAGAGGGTCTAGGAGGTGGATTTGACTTCACGACACAGAGTTTAGTCCCTGTCCTAGGGTGTTTACTACTTTATGCAAAAATGATTCAAATTAGTATGTTGTGATGAAGGTCAGGAGTTTTTTAAATTGGAAGAATATAACTTCAGATTTTTGTCACATGTTGAGAAAAATTGCAGAAATTTGAAGAGGAGGTAAATGAAAAATCAATAAGCAAAAAATAGTGGAAGAGTTTGATATCAATTTTCATCTTGTATGTATACTACCAGTTCTATTTACGTATCTATTTATGGTTATTTTGTGTTAGGCATTATGTTAGTGTGTGGTGGCAGATATCTGGGTAAGTAAACTTGGTTTTTGATACCTGAAAACATAGAGGTTAGTGCGAAGAATGCCTAAGATGCAGAGGAGAAGTGAGGGATAATCAGAGAGTGAGAATCAGGAATAATAAGGGAGAATCCTAGATGGGAGAGGCAGACCAAGTGAACAAGCCTGAAATTGCTTTAGGGAAAGGAGAAGATTCAAGAGTATGGTAATTGGAGATCTAAGGAAGAGGAACTTCAAGATGCAAGAAAGAGGAAAGGAGGATATAAAATGTCACATAGGTGGAAGTCATTTCGATTTGGCCCAGCTTCTTCCACTGTGAAACTTTTTCTCCATCGCAATGAACTCAGAATTAACACACACTTTTTCAGTCCAATGATTTCTTTTTAAATTTTTTTTAATTTAAAAATTTTTTAGGCATCACTGCCCTCTGGTGGTGGGAGTAGGAGGCCCAGCCTTTGCTCCTGTGAGCTGGTATTGAACCTCCATCCCAGTGGGCCGCAGTCCCGCACACAACCACTACGCCACCGGGGCTCAGCCCCACTGATTTCTTTAGCACCTACACTATCAGTGTCTGTGGGCCCAACAGACAAAGCCTGCCCTTGCGGGCTTGCATGTTTTCCTATCATATTTTATTTATTTTCTTGTCAATATTTATAACTATTTGAAAATCTTGTTCGCTTATGTATTGTTGAAGAGAATTGTAAGTTGAATTGTAAGTTATGTAAGTTGAAGAGAATTGTTACTCTTACTCTAGGAGACCTCTGTCCAGGGATTGTCCTGGAGCAGGAAGATTTCATTATTCTTTAATGATGAATCAAAACAATCTCTAGTGTACAGACTCAAAAACTGTTTTTTGGTAAGACACGTATTGTGTTAAGTATTTATTTCATTTGTTTCCAATTAGTATATCGAAAATTTGGAAAAATGTGTTTGCCTGGAAGCACTGAACCTCAGCTATAATCTCATAGGGAAGATTGAGAAGATGGATAAACTCTCAAAATTACAGGAACTCAATTTATCATTTAACAAAATCAGGTAAGTAAATCCTTTAAGGAGCATTGCGTGATCTTTGTTACCCAAATTCCTGATAGATTCCCTTGACAAATTGGCCGTTTTTATTCCTTAATCATTAATCATTTAGCTTCCCACATGAGATAATTGCTAGACTAGTATCTTATCTAGCATTATGAAAGAAAGGGCTACATTTTTGAGTACTGTATTTTATTTTCTTATTTCATTTTTGCAGAAATTTTTTCTAGATGTAGTCTATGTTTCACTGACTTATTATATTGAGGATATTGACATAATTTTTTAAAAATAAAACATTTTTTGATTATGCTATCCTGGTCTGAGATGTTTCAGCTCCATTTTGATCCTGCGTACCTATCCTAATGTTCTTTGCTCATTGTTAAAAGAAATACACTCATTTTTTTGTACATATTGTTTTCTCTGCAGGTCTATCTAGATAAGATAGGCTGGATGAATAGTCTGGAAGTGAAAATGACAGGACTGATGGTTCTGGGAGGAGTGGGGGAGACATGGGAGATGGGGAGGAAGGGGAAAGGCAGTAGTGTTGACTGGCCCAAGGATAAGGGAACAAGTAATTCAAAATCAGCAGCAAGGTGGGTGTGAGCGTTCCGGGAGGAATTGACCAAGAGTAATGTAACAGAGAGAAAATGCTGAAACCCAAATGGAGGCTGAGCATGATAGTGCGACAAGAGGAAAGTAAAAGGAAACAGAGGAAAGAACTGGGAACTGGGCATTTATAGAAGTCTAAATTCAGGCATGTACATAGGTGAAGATATTTATATAGGACGATGGGGAAATAGATCAACGTGCATATAATTATAGGGTTAGTATTAGGATAGCAGGTAGGCATTGGACCTCCACTCAAGTATTTCCTCGCTGCAAGAACATTATTAATTCGGCATTCCATGATGCTCACTTTCCCGACATGATCACTGAAGACAAATGTGCGCATAAGCTGGTGTGGTGAAGAAAGCAGATGGTGTCGACTATCAAAAGATGTAGCGTCTGGAGTCTTAAACCCTTGAAACAAGCGACCATCTAGCTCAGAAGCAACAAAGCACACATGGAAGAAGCACACCAGCTTGTGGGACCATGAGGTGTCAAAGGGATCAGTTATCAGGTTTCAAGAACTAAAAATCATAATATTGCATGCTCACCTTCCTGATATGATCGCTGGTGGCAAGTGTGTGCATAAACAAATGTGGTGAAGAAAGTTGATGGTGCCCGGCTATCAAAAGATATAACATCTGAGGTTTTAAAGGCTTGAAAGTAAACAAGTGGCCATCTAGCTCAGAAGCAACAAAGCTCACATGGAAGAAGCACATCAACCTGAGTGACCGTGAGATGTCGAAGGGATTCGATGTCAGGCATCAAAGAACTAAAAATTATATCATTATAAACGAAGGGGAGTACAGATTGGGGATCCAAAGTCCATCAGTAGGTGAAGAGACATCCCTTTGCAGAGGGGTTATCAAGAGGGGTGAGCCAGTCAAGGTAAAGTGTGACAACAATGAGGTATGCAACTTTCCTCTAGTTCTCAAATGCTTCCTCCCATCCACTATCATGATCTCAATTCTACCATATAAATCTAGCTAGACCAGGGGATGTACACTGGTGCGGGAAACATAGGAAATTCAGCATAGATGATCCATTCAGGACCAGTGGTGAGAGTAGTGATACTGGGAGAGTGTAGGGAGGGTTGAGTGGAACCAATTGCAGGGATCTACATACAACCTCCTTTCTGGAGTACTGACACCGGCCAAGTGAGCGAAGGGACACATTGAACAGGGTACGATATCAAAAAGTAATAACACTTTGTAAATTATTAAGGGTTCATGGGGGAGGGAGGGGAAATATGGAGAGCTGGTACTGGGGCCCTAAGTGGAGGGAGGATGTTTCGGGGGTGATGGTAACAGGTATGCAAATGTGGTCTGCATACAGTTGACATATGTATTGATCATGATGGGAGTTGTATGAGCCCCCAATAAAATGATTTATAAAAAAATACACTCATATTCTTGTTTCTAATTAATAATCAATATTAGCTATTAGAACGAAAACCGACAATGGCTAAAACTATACATAGAAAACATTATGAACAAAACTGATGCAAGACTTAAAATCTTGAGAATCTTTATATATACTCTCCCTCCCCCATTATACTTGTTAAAAATAATGGCCAACAAACCATTAGTAATAGTGGCAGACGCTATAATAAGATAAAATTGAAATGAAAAAGATTAATGAAACAAATACATAGTATAATGTTTGCTTAAAAAGGTAATTGTGGGGCTGAGCCCTCATGGCGTAGTGGTTGTGTGGGGGACTGCAGTCCACAAGTTTGGCGGTTCAAATCCAGCAGCAGCTCTCCAGGAGCAAGGTGGGCTTCCTATTCCCACCAAGGCAGTGATTCCCCTCCCCCCCAAAAGTAACTGTGATAAAAGTAATTTCGCAAAATACAAGTGAAAATGGCAAACCTTGAAAATATTTGCAAATTAACCAAAGAATTGGAATTCACGTGGAATAGCACATCATCAGTCCAAACTTATCAGCATAGTTGGTTTATTATATCAGCATAAAATGGTTTATTAATTTAAGCACTATGATTAAAATGTTTCTATTTCTAAACACAATGTCATCATCAGGCTACATAACCTACATAACTGCTGACCTACATAACTGTTTTGTGGTGATTTAAACGTGGAGCACTTTTCCTTGGTAGGAGGAGACCTTAACAAGTAGTAGATAGAGGAGGTGCTTTTGAATTTTTCTGCTCATCCATGGCTGCTATCTTTCACAGTGGACAGTCACATTGCCACTAATAGAATTGCACCCAGTCTATGATATTTATATAGACTTTATGTTAAATAGCCAAGGCTTGGATGTAGGGAAAGTTTTGTGATTTGTTGGTGCTTATGTCACTTATTTCAAAGTTTAGTATGTTTCCCATTGTCGTGGGGTTCATTGATATTAAGATAGGTGGGATTCCTGGGAGTCATAAGAAAGGGTTACCAGTTTAGCTCTTCTTATATATTTGTTTTTAGCTACATTTTTTTGTGCTCATAAAAAGAATTGACAAAATGATTGAAAGTAACCTGAAACGAGACCAAGCCTGTATATTCTTACAAAACGCAACAGAGGAACTCTGTCATTGTACTCATTAAATTTGATTTTCTCCTTTGGTTTCCAGCAAAATTGAAGGCATAGAGCATATGTCTCATCTGCAAAAGCTGAACCTTGCAGGGAATGAAATTGAGCACATCCCAGTCTGGTTAGGGAAGAAGTTAAAATCTTTGCAGGTCCTTAATCTGAAAGGCAACAAGATCTCATCGGTAAGTTACTCAATGTGGGAAGAACTACCTTTTAAAGTTTTGCACTTGTAAAGGGGAAAAATGATTGAAATCTGAGTGGTTCAATTTTGTTTCTATTGTTTATATGGGGTTTCTTTTTTTAAGGTCTTTGTTCTTTTGACTTAACATCAAATGAAAAAAGTAGAAAATGAAAGGTGGCTAGACTTCCTTCCTGTGAACTTTCTAAAAGTCATCACCTCATGTTTCACTGGGAGAAAATAGCCCCTTTTCTGCTTTAGAGGTTGCCTATCCATGCGGCTCGGATAAAATGATAAAAGTGGAATGGCTTTAAAACATGAGATAACTCTAAGGTTCTAGTAATTATGTTTTCTCAAATGGAGGCCAATAATAATAAATGGCATTTTAAAGATGCCTGACAGTGGCGGTATCTCAGCAGTGACAACTGCACAATATACAGCATCCCCTTGGGGCTCAGGGGAAGATGCGACGAGCTGGCCATGAGTCTAAATTTGGCCAAAATAATAATAACCTTAGGTATTTAGAGGGGGTTCAGAAGTTTGTAGAAAAAAGACAATTTTCATTCCATTTCCCACAAGCTTTTTGAAGCCCCTTGTGCTCATTGTCAGCCAATAGTAATAGCGAGGTTGTCCAAGAGCTATTTTTCCTTTTTAAAATCATTTTAGTGGGGGCTCTTACAGCTCGTATCATAATCATGCATATGTCCATTGTGTTAGGCATATTTGTACATGTTGTCATTATTTTCAAAACATTTTGTACTGAGCCCTTGATATCAGCTGCTCTTTCCCTCCTTCCCCTCCCCCATGAACCAATGATTATTTTAAAAAACCAACTTTTCCATTTACACCACCCGCTGTCTCCCTTCACCCCCTTTTCTGTTGTCCATCCCCCTACAGAAGGGTTATGTGTCGATCATTGCGATCAGTTCCCCCTTTCTCCCTTCACCGTTCCCTTCCTCTCCTGGTAGCTCTATTCTCATGATTGGTTGTGAGGAGTCAAGAGCCGTTTTTCATTGTTGCTTATTTTGTGTGATTTTCTCCGGTCCATTTGTTGCTGGTGTGGGCATCAGTATGAGTGATGTATATTCACGTAGGAGAGATTTATCTTCCTCATTGTATAGAAAGTGTTTACTAGCCTTTTAAAACCCCTCTTTGGAGCTTACACCAAGGACGCAAGTAGAAAATATTTGGAATGAATGTGGCAACTTATGTGCAAATGTGCTTGATACAGATGATGTATTGAATGATGTATTATAATACCTGTAAGAGCCCCCGATAAAATTATTTTTAAAAAATCCTCTTTGGTGGGTGAAGGGAGACATTGGACAGTGTACGACATGACAAAATAATAATAATTTATAAATTACCAACGGTTCATGAGGGAGGGAGTAGCAAGGACGGAGGGAAAAATGAGCTAATATCAAAGGATTAAGTAGAAAGCAAATGTTTTGAGATTGTTGGTGGCAACAAATGTACAAATGTGCTTGGCATACAATGGATAGATGGATGGGTTGTGATAAAGAATTGTATGAGTCCCCAATAAAATGGTTAAAAAATAAATGAAATAAAACCCTTCTTGGGATAAACAGAGACATGGCTTTCCCCCCAAGAGTTGGCAAACTCTACCTGTGAAGGCTGTGTGTCCCTCTCCTGCACTATTTATGTTTTTCAAAAGTACTCATCCTTCCAGATCTCCTTAAGGATTACTGATTAGCACGTTCTTAAGAAGTTAGAATAGGACTTGCTGTCATTTGTTAGAGGTCAGGTCCTGGTTCTGCTTAGCCTCTGTCCTGTGACTGGAGCAAGATGTGAGAGAGAATTTTGTTAGGCTCCTTATGATTAGCTTAAAAACTGGCGATCTCTACATACCTTTATGTCTAAGGCTTCTTTTATAGCCACCTGTATTTTTCATTTGTCCAGTCATTGCAATGAAAAGGCTATAGGTATCCTACTCTCACCACCAGAGGCCAGTGATGCCCAAAAAACCAAAAAGAAAAGAAAAGGCTATAGGTATAGAACTGTACAGACCTGTATTCAATTCATATTTCATTGATTTACATGATTCTGGGCTTCTACAAGTTGCCTAACTTCTTTAAGCCTCAGTTTTTTTCATCTGCAAAATCAAGATAACACACCATAAATTGTGAAGAATTACAAATGAAACAATTATAAAATATGCCTCACAGTGCACTGACACTGTAGATTCTTAAAAACAAAGTTTTCCATTTCTGTCCCTTTCCCCACCACCATTACTAGTGTGATTGCGAGTCAGTTCCTTGCTATTCAAAGAGCTATTTCCTTGATTTATTACCATACATACTTGAGTATAAGCTGACCTGAATATCAGCTGAGACACTTAATTTTACCACCAAACCTGCATTAAAAATGTGCTGGAAAAAACTCGGCTTATCCTCAAGTATAAGTAGTTTCTTTAAGGTTGCTTATGGTTTAAAATATATTATACTAATGATATGTATCTTTTCAGCTCCAGAATGTAAGCAAATTAAAACCGCTTCAAGATTTGACTTCTCTGGTCCTCACGGAAAATCCCGTTGTGGCTCTTCCACATTACCAGCAGTTTACCGTTTTCCACCTCCGTTCGCTGGAAAGTTTGGAAGGTCGGCCAGTAACCACTCAGGACAGACAGGAGGCTTTTGAGAGATTCAGTTTAGGTAAGGTGGCATTTTTAAAAGAACTTAGTCTAAGTGGAGCAGAAATTTTTTCTTTCAGAAGTCATCCAGAAAAACAATATATATATAAAAAAGCATAATATATTGCGAATTCTGTATGCTGTTAAAGTTTGCATGGAAAATGATACCATATCTGGTGCCGGTCTTCATACAGTTACGATTTAGGCAGAGAAGACAAGAAAAAGCAAGTGCATCTAAATGAGGTAGCAGAGGGGAGCCTCTTTTTAGGGCATATGTAAATGAATGCGCCTCTAAGGAAATGTCCCATAAACCAGAGGCAAAAGAAAGGAAGAATTAGCTACGTGTAGAATGCCATCAGGGAGAGACAGCAGCTGGCGCTGTGAGGTTGGGAAGAGGCCAAGGACCTGAAGGAAGACCATTGTGACTGGAGGGTGGCTCAAGAAAATGCTGGAAGCAAGATAATGCGGGGTCTTGGAGGATAGAATTCTTCCCCAGTGTGGTGGGAAGCCATTGGTCATTTTTAAGCAGGGTGGAGCATGATGAATTTATGGATTGGAAAGTTCACTCGATGCAGAGCAGATAGCGTAGGGCAAAAAAAAAGGAGATGGAGAGAACTCTCGGGAGCCGGTAGCCATCACCCAGTCTAGACATGACGGTGGTTTGCACGTAGGGGTCAGACTTGGAGAAAATATGGAATGTTTTAGATGAGTTTTGAAGGAAAAATAAGGAACACTTCCTAATCAAGCTCCAGGAATGAGTGCCTAGGTAATGATGGCCCTTTACGGTGAATGAATCATTAAAAAAAATAATCAGGACAGGCTAGTTCCTGTGCTGTGGACGTTAACGCTGTCCCGAATGTCCAACGTGCTGTACCACTGTACTATCTTGAACACCAGCTTTCCCCACTCTTGCATCTCTGTTAGTAATTTGCTGCTCGGTGGTCATTAACTCATAGGGTTCACGAACTGTACTTACAATGAAATGGTTTACGAAGGAAGTAACAATACAACTGGGGATTCGGATCAACTCAGAAATAAGAGGGACCACTCAGGATACAGTTCATTCATCTTTCACCGGGTATTTGTTGACTGATCACTGAAAGTAGGTTGCCAAGCCTTTTTTGGGGAGAAGGGGTCTAATCTGTTAAACTCTGCAAGTTCTGTGAAAATCTGCTCTGTCTCATAGCATCATGCAAACCTGCACCGACAAATAGGTGGTGGTTGCATGTAGGGCATTAATGACTGGCTTCAAGCCTGCTCTGCTGCATGGAAGGTGGAGCTCAGACAAGAGATCTGACTTGGACATAGAAATTTGAGAGTCATCACTGGGGATTGATAAACTCAGCCATACAGGGGTTAGGGGGTAGAGGAGGAGAAGCTCGGTAAGGACACTAGGAAAGAGGGATCACCGCGTAGGAGCAAACCAGGAAGTAGTCAGTTGCAGCAGCCTGGAGGAAGTGCGGGGGTGGGGGGTGGTCAAGAAAGGAAACGATCCGTCTGTTGCTAAGACAGGAAGTGAGAGAAGTCCAGAGAAGTGTGCTTCACATAGGGTGATGATCTCAAGATCAGCTTTAGGGGTGGGGGGAATGAGTGCGAGCACACAATGACTTGAAGAATGAATGGGCGGGAGACATTGGGTAACCATATGGAATTACCTCCCACTTACTACTGCCCCTCTCAACGTAAATCACTTTCTAAATCCAGATAGTCTTTTTCTCCAAAACTGTAGTGGCTGATTTTTAAAGTAGAATTGCATTTACACTATTCTTAGATTTGTTATCTATACTATTCTTAAGATTGTTTTTACACTGTTCTTTCACTTTTGTTTCATTTGAGAAATATTGTAGCCTTTTAATTAGGAAAGATAGGGCTGAGCACTGGTGGCGTAAGTGGTTGAGTGCGGGACTGTGGCCTGCAGGCTTGATGGTTCAAATCCAATGGCGGCTCTCAGGAGAAGCACTGCTTAGCACCCATCACCACCAGAGGCAGGGATGCCCACAAAACAAACAAACAAACAAACAAAATAATAAATAAAAATAATTAGGAAAGATAATGGCACATAAACAATTTTTTATTGGCAGAAGAGGTAGAAAGACTAGAAAGAGACTTGGAAAAGAAGGTGGTAGAAACGGAAGAGCTGAAGAACAAGCATAAAAGATTCCTTGAGGAAATGAAAAATCAAAGCACGCTGAACAAATCCTTAAAAGAGGAGGCCATGCTACAGAAACAGAACTATGAGGAGCTGGAGAGTGACCTCAACACAAAGAATGAATTGGTGAGTCCATATTTTTCATTGTCTTGGCAATAATTGTTTAAGATGGAAAATTCTTTGTTTGTAGGTTGAAAATATCATGTCCTGACCATTGAATGGGGAAGATGAGGTTTACTAGAACTAGATATAAAAGTCTACAAGTTGTAGACTCTATACTGTCTGGTCGGGCTACCCCAAATGGCTGGGTCGGGTTGCATTCGTCAAAGTGTGGTGTTCAAGACAAAGGAGAAGGCCGAAGCTTCACACTATGAGGAGTCGTAAGACTTCCTGTATTCCTAGATGTTTCCGAATGTAAAGCAACAGTATGCTTGGTGAGACTGAATCATTGACAAAACCTTTTAGAAGACAAGTTGGTAAAATGTCCACATTTTGCATAGACCTGTTTAGTGTCTCAAACATTCCCTTTCTAATAATATATTCTGTAGTGAGGCTGGATAAAAGATCACACATAAATGGAATGAAAAGATAATGCAAATTTTCCATGAACTTTTTCAAATTCCCTTATATACATAAAGCTCCAGAATCCCACCTCCCCCCAAAAAAACTATGTATTTAATTTTTAAAAATAAAACAATCTTGCCACCTTTAAAGTACTCTCCATTATACTTAATACATTTGTCAAATTTGTGATTCCATTCTTGGAAACATTTGTTAGACTCAGCTGTTTGTATAATTGATGAACACCTTTTTTTATTCACCTCTTCTGCATTATCAAATTGCTCTCCTTTTATGTCCCTCTGTATTTGTGGAAACAACAAAGAAGTCTCATGGAGGGAGGTCAAGTAAGTAAGGTGTGTAGGACAAGAGATGCATGCTGTTTTTTTGCCAAAACTGGTACATGGAGATGGCTGCATGAGCAGGTATAATGTCTTGGTGGCAAAACCAGTCCCCAGTTTGCCACAAATCAGGCCTTTTTGATCACATACTACGTTTCTGTGGCATTTTTCCTCAGTAGGGAACAAAATTTCATAGCCATACATTGTTCGCTTACATTGGTCCTCCCAGCAAATGACATTTGAGCGAAACTGCTTTTATGAAAAAATATACTGTGATCAGAGAGAACTTTCTGAGGCAATGCCACTGGATGCACTAACTCAATGAGTTGCCCCATGCTTGCCTAGTGGGAAAAATGCATACTACAAAAATCCATTTTCAGAATGCACTTTTGGAATGGAAAAGTACATTTCCCATTTTGGGTACTCCATCCTATTTCTAGGAGGATAGTCACTACAACATTATTCCTATGAGCAAAAGAAAAAAAGAAAAGAGCTCTAAGTGGAAAATTTCGAGGACATCCATGTGGTCGGGTAGTTGAGCTGGTGGTCTTGATGTAGAAGGATCTATAACACATTTTGTTATGTGGGCTGTGGGAGTGGGGGCAGTCAGCTGCGAAATAGCATGTTGAGGATGAGCCAGTATGTAAAACTGCATAAGTGTGCATGGCGAAAGTGGCAGGATATGTATCAAACTCTTAACAGTAGTTAATTATGAGGCGTGTAATTACAGAGCACATTCAAATAGTCCTTTGTGCATATCTGTAATGTTTAAATTTTATGTAATTTGGCTTTAAGGAAACAAAAAAGATATTAAAAAGTAGGCTATGTTCTTGAGACTGTGCCGCTTTGAGACATCCCCAAGAGTCGAGGGTGTCCAGGCTGAAGAAGAGGAAACTCAGCGAGCTTTGACAATGTCATTGAAGAGGCACTAGAATAATTCAGATCTAGTCAATCTAGCTGTAGGAAAGCTGACTTTCATTTAGGAACGAGGAAGAAAGTTCTAATTGCTGTCCTGAGATCAAATGTGATGTGCCTTTTCAAAGCAGACCTGGTGGCGAGGTGGTGACGATTGAGTGATTTAAAGCCACCAGCTGCTTTGCTAGAGAAAGGCGGGGCTTTGTACTGCCATGAGCATGACAGCCTGGAGAACTCCCAGGGCCAGTTCCACCTTCTCTTACAGGGCTGCTCTGCATTGGCATCCACTAGAGTCGAGAGCAGTGAGGGCTTTGTTGTTTGTTTGTTTGTTTTTAATTCTTTTTTTTTTTTTTTAAGAAGTCAGAGGCTGCCCTTGTACTTGAAATTTGAGGGGGAAGATCAAAATCATTAGTTCGGAAAATGGATTAAATGATCTTAGGCCAGAGATTTTCACTTAATCCAGAAAAGAAATTTTCTTAAAATGTTAAGCTACTTTCTCTGAAGGAAAAAGAGCTATTGGTATCCCCGCCCCAGCTTTCTTACTTTAAACTATGTGTAAGAGATTATAGAGAAGCTTGTCTCTTGGAACTAATAGAGTCTCACATATAATTAGCGTCTTTGGTGTTTCCCTTTCAAAATTGTCAGTCTTGCTTAATTACATGCCTCGTTGATGAGAAGAATTCTACTGTAGCACTCTTTTTCTTAACCTGAATTCCACCTGTGCATTCTTTGTGTGGGGGCCAGGAGTCGAGAAGGGGAGTTGTAACTTGAAATATCACTATTTAGCTCCCTCCTTCTTGAGCTCTTGCCTGAGAAAAAGTTCATTTCTATCAAGGGGAATAGTGTGAAAAAACAGTACAGCTTCCTGGATCTGTTATCAAATATTAATTGCATCTTAGGTTTTCCTTCATATGTAGGGTTACACATTGGACCACTAACCTCAAGGTGAGCAGTTTGAATCCACCCGTCACTCCTCAGAAGAAAGTTGAGCCTTTCTACCACATAAAGAGTTGCAGTCTTGGAAAGCCACAGGAGCAGTGCCACTTGGCCCTGCAGGGCTGCTGAGGCTTGGAATTGACTCACCTCACGAGTAGTGAGTGCGTGAGTGAGCCACTTACTTGAGGACACCTTTCTAACCGTATTCCAAAGGCCCATATTCTTAGTGTTAATAACCCAGTGATAATCATGGTTTTAGATTTTATTAAGGGGCTTCAAAAAGGATGTAGGAAAATTCCATGGTGCTGTCAACATTTTGAAAACCCTTCATATATACTTCTGTGCTTTCCATTAATAAAAATAGTGGATTGGTGAGTAAGTCATCCCTTGTAGACTAACAGAGATTCTAATAATGAGTCCTTGCCTACATAAATTGTGTTTAAGACACAAAGATAATTAATTATTATAGTAGTATTCAAGGCCTCCCAACATTTAAAAAACTTTACAGAGTTGGCAGATCTTTGGGGGATATATGATCATCTTTTAATACTAAGATTAAATAACTGTATATTTTCCAGATGTTGGCTCCCTGACAGAGTCAATCCATTTTCAGACCATTGAAAACCTAGGCAAAATGTCACGTCTCCTGCCTTTGGATTAGTCCAAAATTAAGGTTGTTTAGTTCTCTCATCATCTTTATTTTATAATGTTACTGTGTTTCTGCTATGAGTAAATGCCTTCTAGATTGTCAGGTTTGGGATTTTTTTCCCCCTTTAACTACTTTTATAGATGTCAATTTATACTGTTTATATTGTTGTGTTGATTTTATCATTAACCATTTAAGCATTCTTTTGTATGAAAAATTAGCATGTTTGTTACAACAGATTCAAGTGTGTGCAGCTAGTAAATGAAGGCCCCATTTGTCTCTACCATGTTCCTTATTTTTATTTTCTAATCTAAAATGTTATATATTCATGTAATTATATAATGGCACACATACATATATGTAGTTAAGTATACATATACCCTTAATAAGTGCTTCTTAGAGCAGTCAACTCTCTGAGACCAAATAGACAGCATTTGCTCCAAAGCAAAGATGAGAAGACGAAGAGGGCAAGGAGCATGAAGGGATGGAAACGGAAGGCAGGGTAGAGACAGGGAGGGTGCTGGCACACACACAGACTGCAGCCGATGTCCTGGAACAAATTGCTTCTAAAATGGTTTCGTGGAAAACTAAATTGCTGTGTAAACTCGCACCTAAAACACAATGAAATATCTTTAATACATCCAACCTTGAGTATATGATTTAAAAACAAAATGAAATCGTAATGTACTATATGTCTGCAATTTATATTTCACATAAAAGTATATCATGAGCAACTCTCCAATCAAAAATATATATATATATATGTGTCAGGAAGTATATTTATTTCTCATTCTTTTAAAAGTCGGTATTATGTTCCCATTATATAAATCCTCCATAATTAATTTAATTTACCCCTCTTCATGAATATTTAGGTTGCCTAATATATATATATGCATGTGTATATTTCTATTAGTGACAAGGATGCAGAGAAAATCTTGAGGGTAGGTGCATGGTATTATATGTGTATCTTTATATATTCTTGATAGTAATCATTTACCATAACTCAGGATGATGAATTATTGTATAATTTACATCTAAATTTTTGATAAATGTTAATGTGTGCTTTAAAAAGTTTATAACCAATTTATATTCCTATAGCAGGAATTCCCCATTGAATATTTAGAACTTTAAATATGATAGAAAAAGTGCAATCTCATTGCTATTTTAATTTTGATTTTCTCTAGTTGTGAGAAAACCAATTATTATATATGCATTGGTTGGTTGCCTGGTTCATATTTGTTCTTTCAGTTTCCAGTACATATCCTCTTCTTGGTTTTGTCCAAATCACTATTCTGTGTTACAAAATGTTTCTGGGTCTCAGGAGGCTTCTAAAAGCTTGTTGAAAATGGAATTTTCCCAGGATCTTTTATGAAGCCTCTCAAATTTTAAGAGCCTGCATTTGAAAAATTTTTGTTTTTGTTTGGGGGGGGGCATCACTGCCCTCTGGTGGTGGGAGTAGGAGGCCCAGCCTTGCTGCTGGATTTGAATCTTCAACCCAGTGAGCCGCAGTCCCGCGCACAACCACTATGTCACCGGGGCTCAGTCCAATTTGAAAAATTTTTTATGATCATATATTGTATTTATAATACTGTATCATCAGCTATTTATATAGATGTGTCATGCTTTCTAGTTTTCTTTGGTCAGTTAATTTATAAAATACACATCCATGGGGTGCACATACATACTTAAATACCACAAGTATCAAGCACACACTGCTATCGAGTAGATACTGACTCATGGTAACCCAGTTAGACAGGCTAGAACTGCCCCTATTTCTCAGACTGGAACTCTTTTTTTTTGGGGGGGGGCGCATCACTGCCCTCAGGTGGAGGGAGTAGGAGGCCCAGTTTTGCTCCGTGGAGCTGGAATCAAACCTCCATCCCAGTGGGCCGCAGTCCCGCACACAACCACTACGCCACCGGGGCTCAGCCCCAGACTGGAACTCTTAAGGGAATACAAAGCTTGGTCTGTCTCCCGCAGAGCAGCTGTTAGTTTCCAACTGCTGACCTTGTATTGTAGTTTGCAGCCCATCACGCTACCAGGTCTCCTACATACATGGATACATCAGAAAAATTAGTAACCTTGAAATAAGTCTTTTGGTGACCATTTAAACCATCATTGTCTACCTACCCCCTACCCACCCTGCTGTTGCCAACAAATATTAACTAAACTTGCTCTTCATTCTCTTGTAAGTGATCTAACTCCTGTGCTTCATTTTCTTTATTTTTAAAATGTGTATGATTTACCTAAACTGCTTGCCTTTCTTAGACTTGCAAGGGCTTAATGAGGTAATGGATGTGAACATGATTAGAAACAAATCAATTAAATAGTGGGAGGTGGTAAATCTTTGACTCCTACTTTTAAAGTTATGATTACCTAGGTTGATGTAATTAATGCAAATATCAGTAACCAGATCTTCCTGTGGTAAGTTGTCAGTCAAGTGGAATGTTGCAGCATGTATTACCGCAGGCCAGCTCTCTAGAGTTCACCAGATAATTGGGCTGTTTGATTCTTTCTCCTTTTTAGCTTTGGTTTCTTGCAGACTCTTTTCTGCTGATACATTATTCTTCCTTAAAGGTAGTTGCCTCAGTTCAGAGCCGAACTGCACATTATATTTGTCCTGGTTTGCATGAAAACATATGTTAATATGCTTGTGTACATTTTAAGTTTTGAAACTGGAATGCCTTCTGGGGAAACGTGTTTGTGTTTCTACTTTTGGTTTTTGGTTTTTTTTTGTAAGCGTTGTGTACATTTGAGAGTGAATTTAAATGTGGGGGGAAGAACTTATAGCAATTTCCCAATTGATAAATATACTAACTGCAGTCAACTCATGATTATCCAGGGTGATACCTGAACTGGCCCATTTGCCATGTGCTTTGACTTCCACCTTGGTCATGCATTTCTGCAACTGGCATTAATTGAGCACTTATTATATCCTAAGTCAAGGGTTGTGGAGGACACAGAAGTACTTTGAGAAGCACAGGAGGTTTTGTATTGTTTGCCTCCATTACCCATGCTTCCAGTCAGATGTGCCTGGAGTGGTTTGGTATGAATGCCAGAGCACTTTAGAGAGAGAAGCCCCAGGGTAAGTTGATGCTGTTAGATTGTGAGTTGCTTTTTTGAGATTCAAGGAGGGATGAACACTCAGTGGGGAGCAGGTAATGTGCTACAGCTGGACCCTGGAGGCAGCCTGATAAAACAGAGTTGGAGTTGAAATCGAGAGACTGGCAATCGAGTGCTGACACACACAGTGACAGCTCAGTCAGTACTGCCTGTTAGCCAGGCTGCCACTACCCATTTTAATAGATAATCAGGAGGAGACTGTAAGCTCAGTTCTGCATGACCTTAATTTTTTGAATGTTGTAAAATGTACATGCTTGTTTATATTCTGTTCTCTTCAGTTTGTGTTTTTCGATTGATGCATTTTTTCCTGCATGTTCTTTGTCTGGTATCTACTATCAGACATGATTGCAAACACGGAACAAGGTGTAAATCACTTAGTGGACCTTTGAAATGGACTCAGAGGACTGGTATAGTAGTTATGGCACAGTAGTTAGAATGTAGGATGTTTAGCCTGTTTCCCTAATTGCATGTAAAACTTTTCACAAATTATGTCACCACCGTGGAAATCAACTTATTTTTAATTCAGAGGATTAGATGGTTTCTTTCTTTTTTGTTTTTGGGTTTTTGAGGTGGTGGTGGGTGTAGGAGGCCCAGCCTTGCTGCTGGATTTGAACCTCCAACCCAGTGGGCCACAGTTCCACGCACAACCACTACGCCACTGGGGCTCAGCCTAGATGTTTTTTTGTGTGTCATCCAAACTCTAAAAAAAAATCTAAGAATAGGAAGTTGTGATTATAGTAGAATTAACTTTACAAACATTTAATATTACATATTTTGATCTAATTGAGCTTATTCATGCCCTTTACCACCTGTAAAGAATCTTTTGAACATCAAAATTTGTGAAACCATTAAAGGTAACAATCAAAACCATTTTCTTTTTTTCTTATTTTCCTGGCATAATTCCTTTCTAATTGATTTCAAAATTGAAATGTGATTTGCAGCAGTTTTTAAAATCACAGGGTACATTAAATAGATTAGATTTAATGATTGGGAAGTCACAACACAAATATTTAAAAGACCAGTTTACTTAGAAATAGTTAATACCGAGTTATTTTCATGTTTGGATAAAGCAATTTAATGATTTAAAAATTTTGAATCATTGCAACCTGGAATACCATAGTATATAAACTTCAAAGGTCTCTTATGTGATCTCTTGCTAAATTATTTTTTGATTTCATTTTAATAATTTTAAATGTTCTGAATGTTATATTATTTGCTGTGGAGTTTTAAAATATGTGTCTATGTGTAATGACTAGAACCTTTCCGCTACTAACTCACTGCCCTCATGTGTTATCTTATATGGGCCCATAGCTCAAACAGAAGACCATGGAACTATCACGAGCATGTCAGAAGCAGTATGAGCTGGAGCAGGAATTGGCCTTTTATAAAATTGATGCTAAATTTGAGCCACTAAATTATTATCCCTCAGAGGTGAGTTGTAATGCTTTAGCATTTTCAAATTCAAAGACATCATGGGTTGGAGCATTTGAGGGATTTTTATCAATACCTACTCCTTTTCTATATTAAAAGGGCATCAGCGCAATAAACTATGCTTCGGTTGAATCCATAGATCATTTAGACTCTGTGAGTTAGATCACAGATGTTCATAACCCAAGGCATCTGTTGAAGCATCAGTTACTAAGCTCAAGAGAATGGCTGGGTAGAGCAGCTCCCTTACATCCAGACTTCTAGAAAAAGTAGACCCGCCCACTTTAGTGGCCATAGAATAGCCCTCCTCCTGCACTGATGTCTCTGTAATCACTGATTTTAATATTATAACCCATATGTTAATCAAACTCCAGGAGTGCCACTGCCAGGGGAATGCAAAGGAACCACTTCTGAGAACTCCGCATATCCCACCCCACCCCGCTCACAGTTATCATACATCACTGAATTTAAACATCGAATGATTAAAATGCATCAGGCTGAGATTTTTAAAAATTTTCAGGCAAGAAAGCAAAATGAAACAACCAGATTTCTGATTTTAGAGTTTAGGCAGTGCTCAAAAGCATCATTGTGGGCAATTCTATCATCAGTCAGGCCAAACTCTTTTCACTCTTGAAGGAGAGGGACTCTTTCTAAGGCTATTTCGTGTTCTAATTCTTTGTCTGATTATGAGAAGTCTTCAAAAAGTTCATGGAAAAATAGAATTAAAAGATAATAAAATCTTTCCACGAACTCTTGGAAGCACTGTCCATATTATTAAAGAAAAAGGTTGTGTACTTTTAAATTTCTTGACAAGTAGGGTAGGACATAATGTCAATTCAGGCAACTCTATGATCTGTTTTCCACTAATGAAATGAATTAGAGCTTTTGATTGCTCTGAAGTCCATTATTATACCATAAATCTATTTCTTTTGCTTTTAGTATGTTGAAGTTGATAAAGCCCCAGATGAGAGCCCTTACATTGGTAAATCCAGATACAAGAGAAATATGTTCACCACAGAGAGCTACATTGTCAATAAGGCTCAACAAGCACGCATCAGGAAGGTGGAGCCAGCTGATGGGGAACCTCTTCAAAGCAAGCATGTGAGCGGGAAAGCCCCACAGCCACTGGACCTACAAGCAGAAGACAAAGGGGACAAAATAATTGCAGGTTAAAAAACGTTATTCTGGATTAAAAAAATATATAAATAGATTGTTGCACAATTCCTTTAATCACCATAATATATTTATAATACACAGTATGTTGTTGTACATGAGAAGTCTGAAAGAAAGGATTTTAAAAATAATTCCTGGGCTGAGCCCCAGTGGCGTAAGTGGTTGAGTGCAAGACTGCAGCCCACGGGCTTGGTGGTTCAAATCCAGCAACGGCTCTCCAGGAGCAAGGCTGGGTAGCTCCCACAACCACCAGAGGGCAGTGATGCCCCCCCCCCAAAAAAAAAAGAAAGAAAAATAATTCCCTTTAGAGTTGAGGATTTGGGGCAGTCCGTTTGATATCGATCATGTCCAGGGGATCTGTTGAATGTACTGCCCCAAATCCTCAACTCTATTCACAGAAAGACAGAATTAGTAATAATTGAAGTAAGTAAAATACTTTACTGGTGGTTATGCATGTAGATAGAAACTAAAATAGCATTCTGGGTAAGCTGGACCACATACTGTTTTTAGGCTTGGGCTGCAGGGTGACTTCCTACTCTTTCTGACCTGCTCCACACTTCATCTTCAATTAGGGATCTTAGTACCTTCTAGCAATGTCAAATTGAGGAAGAAGTCAAGCTAAAAGAGCCCTTTAGACACTGTGTCATTGACTGACTGTGAATCCAGTTATCGATTCTGCAGCCTGCATGTGGAACAGGGAGATTGCGAACTTGAGTCTGTACAGGCCACTAGTCATCATAGATCACTCACCAATCAGATGACAGTTTACCTTGCCTTGGTTGGGAGCTAAATAAAAGACATGGATGGCCAGTAAATGTTGAGATGGAGCGAGAACAGGCTGAGTTCCCCTTGACTACACACATTTCATGCAAGGTCCTGGAGGGGACAAGCAGATCTGCCATGTGTACAGACTAGCTTCCAGGGGCTTTGTTTTGTAGGGGGGAGGGAGATATTTGAGACAACTGCCACCTCGAGTTAGGATGAATTATTCAGTAGTGAATTTCATGATGTTAAACCCAATCATAAAGAATTTGCCTCAGGCTGAGCCCCGGTGGTGTAAGTGGTTGAGCCCGCAGGCTTGGCGGTTCAAATCCAGTGGCAGCTGGGTAGCGCCCACCACCACCAGAGGCAGTGATGCCCACAAAAAACAAAGAATTTGCCTCAAACACAGGTCTTTGTTTTTTTATACCTTAAATCTAATTATTACTTAATGATGTTTGAGTCAATTTTTACCAATTAAGTGCTTACTATTTTAAAAGAGTTCTTTCTTTATCTATTTACTTATTTATTATTTTTTTAGGCATCATTGCCCTCTGGTGGTGGGAGTAGGAGGCTCAGCCTTTGCTCCTGTGGAGCTGGACTTGAACTTCCATCTCAGTGGGCTGCAGTCCCGCGCACAACCACTACGCTACCGGGGCTCAGCCCTTAAAAGAGTTCTTTAGTGTTGTGTATAGGCCTTTTTTATGTTAAGAATTTTGCAAATTAAAAGCTCAATAGCAGTACTATAGTATATCATGAAAATTTGTTCCAGAGACGAAAAACTGTTATAAGAAATTATTCTTTTATTGTGATCTCTAACAAGGGATTGAGTTGGCAGGTAATTGCAAAGAAAAAAACCTGTGTGATAGAAATTTCAGAATTAAATTTTTTTCTTGTGTGTGTATGTGAGCCTGTGTGTTTAAATTGTAGCACAAACACGACTATCAGAACTTCATGGAGAAATAGAAAAGGCAGAACAACAAATTTTAAGAGCTACTGAAGAATATAAACAACTAGAAGAAGCTATACAACTGAAGAAGGTACGTGAAAAGAAAACAGCAATGTTGAGGAAATGCAATGTTTGTTCCCTTCATTTTTCATAGAAAACAGTTTTATATCAGGCTGCATAATTAATTATGGAATAATTTCTAAGTCAAATTGGCTTTCTAGTATTTGTCCGTTGCATTTTCCTTCCATTAATGATGTCATCCTTTGAGCATTTCACTGGAAAATTATGTAAAAACATGTACTTAGTCTACTGTATGATGAAAGTTGCTATTTTATCCAAGGAAATGGCTTCCTGATATATTTCTTCTAATTAAATGCCTCTACTCTTTTAAGGTTTTAATGCTTGGGTTAAGACAGCCTAACTGTTCCATTAGTATTATTAAAGAACAAGCAGCAGAAAAGTAAATGATATAAAATATGGTATACACAGGGATGGAGGTGACATTCAGTGCATCAAAGAAGCAGTTCAGAAACATGGTATAATTGCATAGGAGGGAAACTCAAAACAAGTGTTTTGATCATTTTAGTTTTTAATTATATCAGATTTTAGTTTAAACTTTAAAATTTTATTTCATACATATTTTGTTTCTTTTAAAATGGTTACTTTGTGCTTGAGAGTATGCATAGCAAAACATAGACCAATTCAACACTTTCTGCATGTGTGATTCAGTTACGTTGGCTATATTTTTTCAATTGTAGATGCATTCTCACTCTCTTTTCTAAGTTCTTTCTGGAGAAAAGACCTAGTGATTTGCTCCCATAACGATGTCAGCCTAAAAAAAAAAAAAAAGATGTCAGCCTAGGAAACCCTATAGGGCAGTTTTATCATATCCTTAAGTGGAATAAATTCAAGCTGAACAACAGTTATTAACAATAAGAATGAGGGCGGAGCCCCGGTGTTGTAGTGGTTGAGTGCGGGACTGCAGCCCACTGGCTTGGCAGTTCAAATCCAGCAGCAGCTCGCTAGGAGCAAGGCTGGGCCATCCCCACCAGAGGGCAGGGATGCTCCCCAAAACAAACAAACAAAAAAGCGAAAACAATCAGAATGTAAGTATGCATTGTAGATTTAAAACTAAATAAATTGTAAATTTTTAGTAAAAAGATACACTATCTTTACTTTAAAATTACCCAGTAAATAGACATTGGTCCAGGTTTATTATATTAGAAGCTTATAATATGCCAGTCACTGGTAGCTCGGCTCTAAGTAGTAAAGAAGACCAACAACCATCTTTCTTTGCATGGACAGATTAAAAGGGGACATAGGCAATCAGCCTCTTGAAACAAACAGTTCAACAAGATGAGGTATAATAAAATCGATGTAATTTAGATTGTGGGGACTGTCTGAACAAATGACATTTAGATGAAACTCAAAGAATGGCAGAGCACCAAAGAGGAAGAGTTTGGAGTAAAGAGAATTTCAGCCCAGGAGACACCTTGTAGGAGGGCCTTTTGGATGAAGATTTCTTTGTAGGGTGAAAGTGCAAGGAGGTGCTAGAGGGGGATGGGGCCAGATTATGCCACACTTCCCAGGCCATTGTAAGGACTGGTAGTTTGGATTCCATTCTAAATGCTGTGAGAAACCTTTGAAGGTTTATGGGTGGTAGAGTTGCTTGAAAGTGTTTGTTTTATTTATTTTTGAAAAAAAATTTTAATAAAGAACCTTACTAGTGCATAGAGAGTGAAGGGACGAGAGGAATGAAATAGAAAAGGAGGAAATGTATGCATCTGTTACAAGGCTATTGTTTACTACAGACAAGAGATGATAATGGCTTGGGCCAGGAAGATGATGGTAAACATGCAGAGAATACTTATGGATTCTTGGCAAAATTTGGCAGGAGAGTTCTAGGGCATGCAAAGTGGGAGGTGCAGTGGAAGAAGCATCAAAAATGATTACTTAAGAATACTTTAAGGCTGAGCCCCGGTAGTGTAAGTGGTTGAGTGTGGGACTGCGGCCCATGGGCTTGGTGGTTCAAATCCAACGGCGGTCTCAGGAGAAGCACTGGGTAGCTCCCACGACCACCAGAGGCAGTGATGCCCACCCCCCCCCAAAAAAAAAAAAGAAAGAAAGAATACTTTATATTAGCACTGGCTAAAGCTTTATATAGATCGTTGTGAAGTTAATAATATGTATAATTTTGACAGAAGTGGAAACTTACAAAATGTTCTTAGAAAAAAATTAGTTTTAAGTGAGTAAATATAAGCCTGCATTTTTGGAAGTTGGTTTGAAGTGCTGGCAAAGGTAAGCTTCAGCCTAGTTTTTGATGGTTGTTTTAAATTGGTAAAGATCTCAATTTAATGAGAGTTTGCTATAATTTATAATTATGTAATGTGAAGTGACTTTACCTGTCAATACAGAATTTTAACAGTGTTTCTGATTATAACGGTATTGTGATTATAAGAAGGACTTGGGACCTACTGCCACTGAGTCGAATCTGACTCAGTAACCTTATGTAGCGTTTTTTGAGGCTATGAACCTTTACAGGAGTAGATAGGTGTACTAGGGAGCAGCTAATGGATTTGAATCTCCTCCCTTGTGGTTAGCAGCCGACACCTAACATAAAGCACTCTCAGGACTCCCTGACTAGAGAGAGGCCGTGAAAAATGCAAAGAAAACAAAGTGCCAAAGTCAATCAAGCCATAAATGCCAAGAAAAGATAGAAGAGTTTATAGAAAAGAAGTACAGAAGAACTTAAAAATGGGTCAAGAAATACCATCAATACCATCATTTCAGTTGATCGTTATCAGTATATTATTTCATTTCTTTCTAGTCTATTTTTGACATCCTTGTATTTTTACAATTTTTCATAAATCTAAAAAGCACATTTCTATGTTACAAGTGTTAGAAATAAAAGATAGGATATGAAAGTTATTGCTTCTAGATCAGTACTGAGAATTTTTTTTGACTACCTCAATATTTATGCTAGCTAGAAGACTACAAGGGAGTGGTTAAGTACCTGGTCTACAGCTATACTATCTAGGTTCAAGTCTTAGCTTTTAAAAAATAAAAGTAAGAAAGAAAAAAAACCCACCTCATTGCCATCGAGTTGATTCCAACCCATAGCGACACGATGGAACAGAGTAGAATTGCCCCTCTGGGTTCCTGAGGCTGTAACTCTGTACAGGAGCAGAAAGATTATCTTTCTGCTGTTGCTTTTGAACGACTGACCTTGCTGTTTGCAGTGCAAAGGGTACGTGACATTGGTCAAGTTTAGTTAACTTTTCTATAAGTTTCCTTACTCATAAAAAAAGGATAAATGTACTTTGTACTGTGCATGCTTTGCAAATTAAATCACTTAGAATGTATAAAGAGCTTAGAATAGTACCTGACACATAAAACAAAACAAAACCATTATACCCACTGAGTTAAATCTGACTTAGCTTGATCAACAGGACCGAGTCGGTCATCCTGCTCACATCCTGACTAGCCGCCCAGAGTGTAACCCATTATTGCCACCAGGGAGGGGGGGGTGCTCCTAGTAAGTGCTGTATGTGGGATTGCTGAACGTAGAGTCTGTTCTGTCATTAATGTTATTGTTGTTATTATTAATCGTTTCCAAACTGCTCATACTAAAATGACAACTCTACTTGTACTTGTTATATTATCAGCTTTCATAAACTTCTGCAAATAGGATGTTCTACATCTAGTTAGCATAAAAGTTGAAGATATAGAGTGCAGTTATATGTCTCAATATTTTATATTATTAAAGAACTGATAGAATCCTCTTTAAATTGTAGATTTTTTTTCTTAAATTAGAAAGTCAGCATGGCTATTTCTTGTTAACTGTGTTTTCGGGGTGGGGAGATTAGATTTCAGAAGCAGAGAAAGACCTTCTTTACAAACAATTGAGTGGTAGGATACAACTTCTAAATGAATTACGCCAGGATGCTGTGAAGCTAGAAATGCAGATGGAAAAACAAAGACAAGAAATTGCCAAAAAGCAGAAGGAGCTCAAGGATCTGCAAATTACCATAGATAACCTTGATTCTAAAGACCCAAAGCATGTAAGTAAATGAAGGAATGTTGGCTTGTTCTGTGGGGACGGGAATCTAATTCTAAGTAGGCATTACATATCATTATTTTTAGTCCCTGCGGCCTTTCTGAGAGTGTCTTAGTTTGAAGTACAAATTTGAGTGATACATGTGTGTAGATACTTGGAGGTGTGCATACTTATGATTGCATGCATGTATGTACATATAGATGCTGTGTGCATGTGGCTGTATGTCTAAAGCAACCTAGGGCTTGGATGGAGTGTCTTTGAAATAATGATGCATGCATGATGTACTTTTTTTTAAGTGGTTCATTATCATTGTTTTTCAGAGCAATAGACTCCAAAATAATTTCCAAACATTTGACCTTTCTTCTCTTCTTTTCTCTCTGATTTAAAAGCAAGGCAGTGAAATAGAAGAGCAGAAGGAAGCCTAGATCCTTATTCTAGCCTTTTTTTAAGCATTCATGCAATCATTATGCAAATATTCCACTCAAGCAAGTTGTTTATTCAGATTGTTTTCTTTCATCTTGTCCTAAAAAAGGAAACATTTCTCAGGAGTATACCTGATTGAAATGTGGCCAGATGCGGTCAGCTGGCTAGCCGATGTGCTCGAGCTCCCCCCCTATGTCTTTACTCTGAGGACACTTCCTAAAGGCTTCTCTTTTAGCTCATATTTCTAAAATAGAAGTAGAACTATCTTACTGGTGTACTTAGAATAATACAGTTAAATATTCTTTAAAGAGATCTGGATTGGGACTCACACTCATTTGCCATCGAATTATTCCAACTCTCAGTGTCTATTAAAAGACATGGTAGAGGCTGAGCCCCGGTGGCATAGTAGTTGAGTGTGGGACTCCAGCAACAGCTCTCCAAGAGCAAGGCAGCTCCCACGACCACCAGAGGGCAGTGATCTCCACCCCCCCAAAAAAAAAAAAAAAAAAAGACATGGTAGAACTGCCCCAGTGGGTTTCTGAAACTGTAAATTTTTATAAGAGCAGCTGGTAGTTTTGAACTGCTGACCTTACAGTCAGCAGTGTAACTCATAACCTAGTACACCACCGGGACTCCCTTTGGATAAAGAGAAATCAGAATATTTAAGGACCACTCCACTGCTATTGAGGCAGTTCAACTCACAATGACTCACTGTAAGTTTTCCAAGGCTATAAATCTTTATAGGAGCTGGTAGCTTCCTCTTTCTCTTAAGGGGCAAGTGGTGTGTGTGCACTGCTGACATTGTGGTTAGCAGTCCAATGCTTACCTGGCAGTACCACCTGGGCTATAGAAAGACCGAAAAAATTAAACTCACATGCATTGTCATTGAGTTGATGCTGAGTCAGAGCGACTGAACACTATAATTGCCTTAAGTACATCACAAGTTATCTAATTATTATTTTAAATGTTTTGGTAAAATACCATATTTTTTTTGTAGGTCAGTTAATTTTGACAAAGGGTAAACCTTACCTTCACAGATATGAGGTCTTGCCCAATGAAATGTAGTATTGAAATTATTTTTTAATGGCAAATTTATTTTATATTTTTATCTCCATATTCCATAAATTGAATAATTTCACCTAACATCGTCTTGATTATTGGGGGGGGGAATTTTTGTTACATGAATCTGAGATTTTAAGTAATTTTAAGTATATGGTTAATATACTTTCCCTTATTTGCACGTATTTATTCTGAAGCCTGGGTGTTAGTTACTGGTCCCTGGGCATTAGAACTGTCTCCTTCTGGTGTCTCTATCCTGGGAGGCCAGCCTTCTGTTCAAGAATGCTTGCTTTCATGGAAAGTGGGAGGGAGCCTGCCTAGAGAACCAACTCAAAGCTCCTTTGCTGCTGCTTCTAACTCTGTAACCTCTGGGTCTAATTAGAACCTGAGTGACAAGTAGCCCTTTTTGCTTTCAACAAATGACTGATATGACAGGCAACAACAGAAACATGAAAAACAAACCACACACCCACTGATTGCCATGAATGGATTCTGACACAGAGTGATCCTATCGAACAGACTAGAACTCCATGGGGTTTGGTTTCTGAGGCTGAAAACCTCCATGGGAGCACACGGCCACACCTTTTTCCTCTGTGGATTCAATCCTTCACCTTTAGGTTAGCATAGTGCTTAACCCACTGTGCTCATGAGCACCGTTTGGATTAATGTAATTTGGGGGGGGGTGGTAATGCCCACTTTATTTATGTAATACGTGGGAAGGATCTAAATGAGAAGTAAGAATGACATACAAGTTTTGAAGGTCACCAAAATTAATTTTACTCCTGGAAGTAAAATATAAACTTACTTGATTTTATTAAAACTACAAAAGGTGGGGCTGAGCCCCAGTGGCATAGTGGTTGAGTGCGGGACTGTGGCCCACTGGTTTGGCGGTTCAAATCCAGCAGCAGCTCTCCAGGAGCAAGGCACTCCCACTCCCACCAGAAGGCAGTGGTGCCCCCCCCAAAAAAAAAACCTACCAAAAGTGAATTCTTAAGTTGGCATCATTAGTCTGAGTCCCAGAGGAAGCCTATTTTAAAAAAATCCATTCATTCAGAGTAAACATATTTTCTAATTTGCCCAAATTACCTTATTAGCTAGTGACAGACAATTCATTTTGGGCTCAGTAAATGTGAATAATTTTGCTAAAAGAAAAGAATGGGATATCATAAGTGTGTCTATGTATTTGTAGGGAGACTTACGGTTGTTAACTTTTATTTTCTGAAGTATTTTAATAGCAAGTAAAATTTAAAGATTAAAAACCACCATGACTGAGTAATATACTAGGTAAAAATACATGAAGTACTCAGAATGTATTGCATTGTACTGGGTATTTTTTTGCATATGTTAGGGAAGAGTATTTTATGACAATGTGAAGTCAGTGACACTCCCCCAGCGCCCCGCTCCCGCAACCCCACCCCAGGGGATGAAACGCAATTTAGAAAGAATAAATGATTTGCCCAAAGCCACTCTCTTAGGAAGAGGTGGCGCTCAAGTTTATGGTACAGCAATGACTCTCTCTCTTCAAAGGGATTAGCAGTCCAAAGGGATTAATTATTTTTAAAATTAGCTCATAGCCTAACCTAGTCAGTTTCCAGCAAACATAATCCAACCTAAGTTTTCAAAAGGAAAAGGTTCCATTTAAAAATCAAATTTTGTTTAGCTATACAAATTTTTATAAGTGACACAGCTTTTACACGAGCATACAAATAAAGGATTGTTTGTATTGCTCTTCACGCACAGGAAAGGCCCTATAGAAGCCAAAGTAACTGTTCTCTCCAGGGAATTAGCCAGTAGCGATCGGCTGTAAAGATTGTATGTGATTGGTCATTGGAAGCTTCCTGTGTTGTGATTTAAAGCGGGGAGGGCGGGGTTATCTTGTAAAGACTGCTTGTGATTGGACAGGCTTGGCTGCCGTACTCTGTCGGCCAGGAATGTGGTTTGCAGCGCTGGGAAGTTAGTGAGCCTCGGAAATGCTCACAAAAATGTGGCTGTCAGAAAGGGGAGTGCACATGAGTTTGAAGAGAGTGAGCATTCCGCCCACAATTTCTCTGGTCTCAATGACCCAGTTTTAACAGGACAAATCCCACATTAAGGTATGGACATTTTCTCTCTCGCTCTACAAAGGACTTCAAAGGAGGAGGAGTCAGAGATGTAAGTTCCTGTTTTTCTAGCAACTCTTTTGTGAGCTGCACGGTATAAAGATCGCAGAATCTTTTACCTCCTGTGTGTTTAATGCAAAATATTGGCATAGTGAATCGATTCATTTTGTACCTTTTATCAGGAAGTTTCAATGGAAATTTTAATTGTGGATGTTAAAAATGTATTAATATTGATGTGAGTACAATGCTTGTTTTCTGATTCTAGAACCATAAAAATTTTAAGTTCATTTTAAGAATTTAACATGTTATTTGTAGTTACTTTTCCATAAAGATTTCACATGGCTATTTGGGAGCCATAGGGAGAAGAACAACTTTGAAAATCCCTGTCCAAATTGCCATTCAGTTCTTTTTAGACTTCTAAAACTGGGGAATGTTCTTTTGTAATCAAATGAGCCCTGGATTTTAGAACTTTGATGCATGTTGTTCAGAATGTGAAACAGTCTGTCTCCTGATGACCTTTTCATGATGTACTGTTTTAGCCCTCAAATCCTGTGGGGACAAACTATAGCCATGAGGTTGTGGTGTGAGCAGGTGAAAGTTCTCTGGGGGATTACTTTGTCTCCATATGAACAGTTGCCCGAGGAAACACAGGGAAGTCTTTTGATGGATCTGAAATTAAATTTTCTCAGCGTGTGATATTCAAGGTTAGACTAGATGGTGGTTTCTCATTCCCCTCCCCTCCCTTCACAGTTCACCTGAAAATTACAATCGACTGCTTTCCTTAGCAGTGACTTAGTAATGCACTGGTTGTTGGGGTGTGAGCATGTGGAAGATGTGTTTTCTACCAGGAACATGTGTGGTAGTATTGTATTAGGAGCGGAAGGGTTTACTTTACCTCCCGAGGGCTCCCCAACTTGAGACAAAATGACTTGGGAGGTCTCCCTCAATTCCTGGTTTATCAAATCTAAATGCAAGAGACTTTTTTTGGTGCCTATTTAATTTAAACGTTTATTTCACACTTATATATTTTTCCCTAAGAAACTTTTTAAAAAGGTACACTTGATATATTTTTATTAAAATCATTTTGCTTATCTAATATGAAATTTCTTTGAAGTATTTTTTAAATCTTACCCAAAACTCTCCTACAATCTTTCTTCCCAGGTATAATCCATGTTAACATTTTGAAAAAGAAACTTTTTTTAGCCTTTTTAGGGTAAGTTAAAAAAGGATTGCTAAAAAGGCATAAAAATCTTTATTAAAAATATTACAGTGTGGGGCTGAGCCCCGGTGGTGTAAGTAGTTGAGTGCGAGACTGTGGCCCGTGGGCTTGGCGATTCAAATCCAGTGGAGGCTCTCAGGAGCAGCGCTGGGTAGCTCCCACGACCACCAGCGAGCAGTAATGCCCCCCTCGCCCCCAAAATATATTACAGTGTGACACTCTTGTTTTTTAGCCTATCTGTCTTCCATGTCTATGTGCTAAATGAAGGCGGTGTTTCCATCTCTCTAACCCTTGCCTGAAGAATTCTGAGTCCTGCAAAATAGACCCCATCAAAAGGGCAGTTTGGGCACCCTTGAGGAGCTCAAATCATGTTTTCTTTTCGATGCTCTTTGAGTTTGGGGAATAAGAAGTTGACAGGGAATGATCAGGGCTGTAGGGTGGATGGGTTAGGTTTCCCAGTGAAACTTTCAAAGGAGTGTTAGGACTACACTGAGCAGTTGCGAGATCTTGCTGGAAAAGAATTCCTTGTTGCAACGTCCCTGGCTTTTTTCTCACTAATGCAGTTTTTTTAATTAAAAAAAAATTCTTTCTAATACTCTGCTCTGTCCTATGTCCTTTGAGAAACCCTACAAAGATTACACCTGTGGATTCCTTAAAAAACATTCCCAAAGCTTTCTGAACTTACCCCTCTGCTTTAAATTTAACGGGTCCAGCAGATTTCCACAGAAGCCAGTTTTGATTGAACCTTTTTATATTCAATTATTTTAAGGAGGTCCTCCAGTGACTAAGATGTTGAGAGGATGTGTACAGCACCCACAGATCACAGAGACAGGTTTAACCAAGTCTTATTTGGAATGCATGTATGAACTAGAATCTTAGCAGGAAGACTTTTGATTTAGCCTTATATAATCAGTTAACTATTTGAGAATCTGTTAAAAAGACACACTAGTGCAGTGAAAAGAACCCACCAACTGTTCCCTTGGAAAGATTATGCGATGTCTCTTATTCTCATTTTCCTCAGAAGTGACTCCATGGCAGGGGACTTGGGTCTGTCTCTTGGGTCTGTCTGTTTCTCTTTGTCTCAATTTTTGGTTTATAAAATGGAGATGATTCCTATACTTTAAGGAGGTTTGAAAGAAAAGTGCTCATGTAAAAACAACAAAAGGCCTGCCCTAAAATAGATGCAAATTGTTCCATTTTACTTTCCATTCTCCCTTTGAAAATATTAAGGATGATTATTTTGAAAGTCTTGTTAAAGTTTAAAAAATTTTTTTCCTTACCATTCAGTCCCATGTGACAGCTCAAAAGAGAGGTCAAGAACAACAACTTGACATTATGAGCAAGCAGTATAATCAACTTGAAAGCCGTTTGGATGACATACTTTCTAGAATTGCTAAGGAAACAGAAGAGATTAAGGACCTGGAACAACAGCTTACTGAAGGTGAGACTTTAAGTAGAAGTTAAGGTAGGTTAGTGCTCATGCCACCCAGCCCCAAAAGCCCACGGCCATGGCATAATTTTGAACAGTGACTGTAGAACAGAGCAGAAGCGCCCCATCGAGTCTCCAAGGCTCTAACATTTTTTCCACCAGTTCTATTGGCACCTAAGCCACATATACAATTCTGTAGTTCAATTATTGAGTCATCTCAAGAAGGATTGTACAATTATTAGCACAATCAATTTTAGAACATTTCTACCCCCCCACACACACATTTAAATCGTCTTTAAACTGAGTTGTGTAATCACAATCAGTTCTAGTGCTCCCCCTCCCACCTCCCTTGTCTATTCCTGAAATCCTCTTACCCTCCCCGTCACCCACCTCTCATCCTTATGTCCCCTATAAACTCTAGCATCAGTTATTGCCACTATACATAGACTTCTACACTTCACAAACTGAGGAAAAGACTCCCATCAACATTTTTAAAGCAGGGAAGACATTTTTGTCATGGAACAAATAAGAGATTCTTGCACCTAGAACAAATTCAGGAAGGGTCTGTAGGGAGGTCAACTGGCCCAGTATCGAGTTTGATCCAGCATAATCAAGATTACAAATGGTCTCTGCCTAATGGTAAGGTTGTTTGAAATGCAAAAGATGTTAATACACTTGATTCACACAGTTGATAGTAGTTAACTTCTTAGTGAACTAAGTTCAGAATTCTTGAATCTGTGCTATTGCCCATAGGCACAGCAATAGGGCACATTTTGTCATTCTCATTTTATGTTTTTCTCTATTTAAAGATACCTTATTTCATGTAAACTGTTGATATGTGAACATTAAATTCACAGCCAGCAGCACTAACATGCCCGAACAAGCTCATACAATGCAAATATTTTCTTGCAAGCCTCATCACATCCTTCTTGACCTTACTAAACACTAGTCAGACTTCAGCACTCTACTTGGGGTCTATTTTAGACAACCAACAAAAAGCACAGACATTGTAGAACATGTGGCAATAAATAGACCACTTGCTCATCGTATAGGCACTAAAACAAGAGGGCTGAGTGTTTGAACTTAGCTGGGAGCATGCGCATTTGAGCAACTAAAAATGTTTACCTCTGTGTATACGCATATCTGCAGGACTGTAAAAGTGGTACAGGTTCTGACTCAAGCTTCTAAATCCACATGCTCAAGCAGGCAAATTCCCTATCACAGAACCCCACGGCTGTGAGGCTAACTGCACAGCACAGTGATGAGCTCTGTCATGTGATCGTCTTCTGGAGCACAAAATGCTTTTAGGAGCAGAAATCCCATTGACAGCATGGCATTCAGTGCCTTCTCATTATGCAGAATGTGTAGAAAGGCTTTTAGGATTAAATTCTGTAAGGCCAATTAAAGCATTCGCATTCCAGGAATGGTGGAAAGGGCAGCTAACAGTCAGCTAACAGTGATGGTGACAGTTGAGGCTTCCTGTGAAAAGGACTGGTCCCTGTTTTGCTCTGATCAGCTGTGTGACTTGCACAACTTCTATTTTGCGAATTATTCAGCGGAATTGAGATTTGTGTACGTAAAATACCTAACACATGGGAGTTACAATATACTTGCTATTGCTGTGTTTTAAGTCTATAGGTACCATGTTTATGCTTCCAGTGCTAGGCACTGGATTCGTTTTTGCATTTAACTGTTAGAACACAGTTTTGCTATACATTTTATTACTTTATTGGAAATTATTACTTTAAGCTTTCTTTTAAACATATGGGTATGGCTGTGATCCAGCAAATGTTGTATTTATAAACTCCCAAATTTGAATTTGAGTTTTCACATCATGATGCTTTTTACACAGACTTCATCAGCCATTTTCTAAGCACATCCCACTAGCTGTACTATTTCTTATTGCACACCTGGCAGGCTCTTCTATAGTGAGGAAAACAGGAAGAAAAAAAAACTATCATACTTTGCAGAAAGGAAAAATAAGGAAATAATTGAAATCTTAGAATTTTACAGGTAGCTTTGTAGCACACAGTTAAGGAGACTAATTATGTATCTTAAAAACTTTTTCTTGTCAACATTATTACCTTGCCTTCTCCTATCTTCCTTAGGCCAGATAGCAGCAAATGAAGCCCTCAAGAAGGATTTAGAAGGTGTCATCAGTGGTTTGCAGGAATACTTGGGGAGTGTCAAAGGTCAGGCCACTCAGGCCCAGAATGAGTGCAGGAAGCTACAGAATGAGAAAGAAGTGTTGCTGCAGAGGTTGACAGAAGTTGAGCAGGAACGAAACCAACTGGAAATTGTTGCCATGGATGCAGAAAACATGAGAAAGGTATGATTTGTCTCTTCTTGCCTATTTCCGTTAGCCAAAGATTTAGATAAGACCCCAAATAGGTTGAGCCCCGGTGGCGTAGTGGTTGTGGGCAGGACTGCGGCCCACTGGGATGGAGGTTCAATTCCCGCTCACAGGAGCAAAGGCTGGGCCTCCTACTCTCACCACCAGAAGGCAGTGATGCCTAAAAAAAAAAAAAAAAAGCATAAAAAAGACCCCAAATAATTTAGTTAGGTAGATTAGCAATGATGTAATAATTGTAAGTGGTGAGAAGTATTAGTAGCTGTTTGGTAGGTTAAGTTTTTAATTTTGTCTTTGACTTGCAATTATCTATCTTTTACTAAGAAAAGGACAATTGTTTCCATTGAAAATTTCTCTCTGAAAAAAAAATTTTTTTTAAAGGAAAAAAAAAAGAAAATTTCTCTCTGAAAAGTATTTATACAAAATAAAATTGTAGTTATGCATGGTCTGTTATGTTCAAATTTCAATTATCTGCACAGGAAAATTGAGCACATGGTATAATTTTTTCAAGTTTTTTATTTGATAGCTTTGACATTACACTTGCTCTTCATTTAGCACCTATCTCATTCTGAGACATTTCTCACTGAAAACAGTAAAAAACTGACTGACTATATATTTTTTGCATGTTACCAGTATATATTTGGTAGTAACAAGCACTGAGGTGAGAGTAACACTGGCTGTGGTGATTCAGGTTAGGTGTCACCTAGCAAAACTTACCCTCTCAGTGGGTTGATAGTTTTGTAATGATCTAATTTGGCAGTAAATGATGGCATAAGATGATGAAATTTGCCAGTTTTGTAGTACTGAAGCTATCCTCCATTTTATGATCTGATGTAGTAATCCTTCATTGTTGAACATTTCCTGTTTTCACATAATGTGTTTTGTTGTTAGCCAGCCTTTATTATGAATGAGAACCACAGATTCTCAAACTTCATCCTCAGTTCTTTTTGACATAAAATATTTTGATGTAAAATTTCTCCTGCATGCCATAAGTATAAAAAATAGTATCTAATGGGCTGAGCCCCGGTGGCGTAGTGGTTGTGCGCGGGACTGCGGCCCACTGGGAGGGAGGTTCAATTCCAGCAGTGGGGCTGGGCCTCCTACTCCCACCACCGGAGAGCAGTGATGCCCCCCCCCCCCCAAAAAAATAGTATCTAACATCATAAACCCACAACTTGAAAAAGTAAACATTTAAATTCTGTGTGCCTCTTTTCAGTGATAACAAAACCCTACAAAACAATTACCATTTACCTGCATCTCTAATCTTTCATTGTATGCTATGGTTATAAGCAGTAGTAGTGTTTTGCATGAGTCAAGATTTTTATGAAAGCTCTTTTAGTACACAAGGTTATGTCCTGCTTTTATATTTGCTTATGAGAATTATGTTTGCTCATGTACTTATATTTGATTTATTTTTGTTGTTGTTTGTTTTGTTTTGTGGCATCACTGCCCTGGTGGGAGTAGGAAGGCTAGCCTTACTCCTGGAGAGCTGCTGCTGGATTTGATCTGTCAACCCTGTGGGCTACAGTCCTGCACACAACCACTAGGCCACCAGGGCTCAGCCTTTGTTGTTATTGTTGTTTGTTTTTGTGTTTTTTTCATTTATTTTATATTCCTTTATAAATATACATACATCTGATTATTCATTCTCGAGGGACATGTATCATGCTGTTACAATGCTGTGAGTAGTTTCTCGGCACAAGTCTGGGTCAGGGGGCTGTCTTCAGAAGTGAACTCTGCTTCAGAGAGAGTGTGCACGCTCCAGGCCACTAAGTATTTTCAACTTCCTGTTCAGAATGTTCTCCTGATTTCTACCCCTGCAAGCAGTGATAATGTGCGAGCTACCCAATCATGACCTGCCTAGCACCTTCTTTTTTAAGCTTCTATAAAATGTGAATTTTCCATGCATGTTTGAAGTTTCCCTTTGGTGCATCACCCAGATTTCTCAAGTAACATTTTGCTGTATTTGTTTTATTGCCCTTTTACATAATTTTATATGATTTTTTACATTTCCTGAACCATTTGAAAATTAGTGGCAGGCTTTTGCCTCTAAATAGTTCATTTTTCAACATTGATACGGAACAATGAGCAAATTCAAGAAATGTAACATTCTGTCACGTCAAATTCATATTTGCTATTCCATTGAGTTTGCAATGGTCTCCCCCCCTTTATAAAAAGGTTGAAAGACTAGTTCAGTGAACATCCACATGCTTCCAGTTTACCAAAACTTTCTCCAGTTCCTTTTCTTAAGATGGGTTTGATCATGCTTTGCATCGCACAGTTCCTGTGTTGATTCACTGACACAGTGAATGTAAAAGCAATGTCAAAAACGAGCTCTTCAGTTTTACTTTTCCTCTCTATATTGTCCTTCTAGTTTCCTTCATGTGTATATAGACTCGTATAAAGAAGCACAGACCAGATCCCTGGTGGTGTCGTGGACTAGACGATAGACTGCTAACCTCTAGGGTCTTACCAGTTTGACTCCACCAGGTGCTTAAGGGAGAAAGATGAGGTTTTCTGATCTCTTAAAGATTTACAGCTTTGGAAACACTAGGGGATAGTTCAACTCTGTTTTATCCTTATGAGTTGAAATTGACTCCAGGGAAGTGGTTAAAAAAAATTTTTTTTTAGTCACTTACGAGGTTGGTAGCTTTCTGATTTTCCCAATGAAATTTAATCAGGCCTCTGCTTCCTAAGCTGGATGTGCTCAGTATGAACAGATAGCTTAGGAAAATGTCTGCCAGGCCAGCAGTGGTGGGCCAGCATTTGTTTGACAGGCTCAAGTTACTCATAACAACTTGCAGATGTTTAAATAGGGTCTGTGGGTTTCATGGTAGAGCAGACTCTGCATTCTTCCAGGAACTTGCGGAGCTTGAAACGGCCCTCCAGGAGCAGCACGAGGAGAATGTATCTCTGCAGCAGACCCAGGGAGATCTCAGTGCCTATGAGGCGGAGCTAGAGGCTCAACTCAGGATGAAAGATGCTGAAGCCAGCCAGCTCAAGGAAGAGATGGAAAGACTCACAAGACTTAACGAGGTAAGTAGGAGCAGAAAGCCTTCACAAAACCGAAGTATTTTTAAGAAAGCAGGCCTTTTTTCCAGTTATATCTTAATTGAAGATCGAATGCATTTATTTCATATCTAACTAACATAAGAAGTGCTGGCTGGGCAAGTGGGGAAGCTGAGCTGCTAACTGAAGTGTCGGTGGTTTCCACGCACTCCGAAGAATCTCCTACACAGGAGACCTAGAGAAAGGAGCAAAATCAGGAAAATGTGTTTTTGATGTCAAAAAAAGATTATTTTAAAGAGAGAATGGTCAGGGTCAGGTATTTTTGAGTGTTCTCTTGGGATGAGGACCTTGATGCATCTGTTGCCCTTAGTGACATATAAATTACTGAGTGCACTGCCCATGGAGTCGTAGGCATGGGAGCCAGTTTAGAATGGTAAAGGAGTGGAGGCAGATTTGACCTGGAAGTGCAGAGAGGATGCTAATAGCTTGAAATAAATGTGCAGTTGAAAGAGAATTTCAGTTAAGAGGAAAGGGACATGTTTATAGACAGAGAAAGATACTTGAGAGGGAAAGATTGAAGGGACAAAATATGGAATAATTAATAGTGCAAGATCCTGAGAAGACAGAAAGGAACAGAATTAGAGTTCACATGGAGAGGTGAGCTTTGGAACACAAGGACAAATTCTTTCATTGTATGAGGAGAGAAGGGGAAAGGAGGAAGGACTATGAGGGCAGGTGAAAGTCCAGGACTTCCAGGACTGATCTTCAGATTACTTATCGAGAGTAGGTAACATAATAGACTTTTCCTCTGTGAGTCTCCCAGCTCTGCACATCTCTGACGGGTTGAGTTTAGGTCGTGAAATCCCTTGTGAAGCTTGCAAAGGGATGTTCCTGAGCTCCAGAGATTCTGATTCATTAAGTCTGAGATAAGAGTCTAGGCATCTTCCCTTTTGATAAAGTACCAGGCAATTTTGAAATGAGTACTGGAAGACCACACTCAGAACAATACTTGTTTGAGGAAAAGGAGAGCAGTAATGGTTTGGATCACTAACAGGTTTAAAGGTGTGTCATTTATATAGTCCAGGCCTCCACTCTGAAGATTCTGAGTTGGGGTGTGTAGATGACCTAATTTTGCTACTTGCTTCTCATTACATAGTAATAATTAAAGGGGGCATGTGAGAAAGAAAAATCTTGTTTCTTTTTATTTGAAAGTACAAAAACCCTGAGCTACTATAAAGCTTCCACAAGAGACTGTGTTGCGTGTAAATTGATTGATGCTTTTTAAAATGGTGAGTCATTGCTATCGTTCAACTGTCCATTATTGCTTCCTACTGTGATAGTTAGAACAATCAGCTCTTCAAGCAGAACTTGAGAAGGAACGGCAAGCCCTCGAGAATGCCCTTGGAAAAGCTCAGTTTTCAGAAGAAAAGGCGCGAGAAAACAATGAGCTCTGCACACAACTCAAACAACTACAGGTAGAGATGATTTCATGATGAATCGTTATGTAGGGCACCTGAAGAGGTTGATGTCTTTCATCACGCTCTTAATTGCCTGCTCTCACATGTAGTAAACAACCAAAGTAATCAGACGAAAGAGCATTGTGGTTGGAGCTGCCCCATTGCCTCTCGTCTCTTGTGAGTGTACTGTTCTAGGATGTTCTAGGAGGAAAAGCGTTTGTGTTTTATGCTGGTGCAACTCGTTGGAAAAAGTGTCGGCAGTGTGCAAAGCCGAGAGGTAGGTAATGGGTGCTGTGAAGAAGAAAGATGCATGTCGGAGGCAGCTGGACAGGAGTTGAGCCAGCATTTCGGTTGACATGTTGCATTATTAATGTCTATTCATCTTGAAATTTGGGCTCAGGGGCGACAGCACAACTTGAGAGCCTACTCCCTCCCAGGTGCTGCTTGCCCTGGCTGCACCCCGATGCAGACTAGTACTGTGCACATTCATGCGCCAAAGTGCCACAGGTACTGGTGGTTTTCTCTGAACTTTTCATTGTGATCCAGGTGAACGTTTGCAGAGCAAATTGGTTTTCCGTTGAACAGTGAGTACAGATTTTGATTAGTGTGCAATCCCGACAATGGGAAATAGCTCTTCTTACTTCTTGTATTGGCAGTTTCTATTTCTCCTACTTTTACCTGCCTTCTGAGCTTTATCCCCGGGCAGAGTCAGTTGAAGTTCTGTGGTTCTTTGTTCTAAGAAGCAGTCTTCCAAGTGATGTTATTCATTAGCATGTGCCTGCCTGTGGTTTGGCTGCAAGTCGAAGCTCATGGGAGTGAGATTTGTTCCAGGGTTGAAGAGTGGTGTTTTTGTTTAGTTGTCTTTTGGGGGCGGGGCATTCAGATCAGTTAACCTGGCATTTAAAACAATTATTATTTTTTATTAAATCATTTTATTGAGGACTCGTATATCGCTTTTCACAATACATAAATAAACATACTGTGCCAGGCACCTTCACATGTCTGCTGCTATTATCGTTCTCCCATCATCCACATTTTCCCTCGAGCCCCTAGTGTTGGCTTTTGCATCCCTTCCCCTCTTCCCCTGCTCTCTCCTTCCCACCAGCCCTCAATACTTTATACATTATTATTGTTGTCATATCTCACATTGCCTGACCTCTCCCCCAGCCCAATCCTTTGATGCCCATCCTTTAAGTAGGAGCCTGTGTGTATGTCCTTGCAGTTGGTTCCGTCTCTCCACCCCACCCTCTCTCCATCCTGATTATTTTTATTTTTATTATAATTTTTTTTGGTATCACTGCCCTCTGGTGGGAGTGGGAGGCCCAGCCTTGCTCCTGGAGAGCTGTTGCTGGATTTGAACTGCCAAGCCAGTGGGCCTCAGTTTCGTACTCAACCTCTACGCCACCAGGGCTCAGCCTCAACCGGCATTTTTATGACTGACTTTTTTTCCATATTTGTCTTCCCTTCTATCTAAGACATTCTATTGTGATTCCCTTCGGAATAGTCAATACTGGATATACGACCCCATCTAGTTCTTCTGCTGCTAGGCTCAAGGAGGCTGTAATTCATGTGGCCCATTAATCTTATGGACTAAATGTTTTCTTGTCTTTGATTTCTGTTTTTCCCTCTTCTTTGCTCCAGATAGGGAAAGACCAATAGTATGCTGTAGATGACCACTTAAGAGCTTTTAGGATCCTAGCCACTACTCAACACACTAGAATATACAGCATTATTTTTGAGACCTGTGCTATGCTAATTGACCTTGAGGTGCCCAGAGAATGTAGTCCTGAACCTCAGACCCAGGGACTTATTCCTTCATAGTATTTAGGTATGGTTAAGAAATTTTCATAACTTTTCCCTTCATGTGCTCCATATTCATAGATAAAGTTATAAGACACATATATTTATGTATATATTTGTGGATGTAGTACCATTAGCCTTCGCAGTCTAGTTTAGCTGGGTATCCACTTGTAGATTATTGTTGTGTTAGTCTGGGTAGACTAGAGGAACAAATTTCAGAGACATGCATATAGGTATAAGGAAAGGGTTTATATACAAAAGAAATGTGACACTAAGAAGGCATCCCAATCCAGTCCAGTGCAAAGTCATACATCCAATATTACCCCATATGCCTGAAATCAGTCCATAAAGTCTCCTTCTGACTCATGAAGTCACAGGTCAGTGGCTACAGAGTCCCGGCACCAACAGGGGTCTCCCCATGGCTCCTCACTTCCAGGGCTCAGGGTCCATCAACAGCATGCTGCTCCAGCTTCAGATGCCCGGCTTCATCAGGGCAAAGCTGTGTGGTCTCTCTTCCGGCTCCTCCAGCTTCTCCAGCTTGCCTGTGATTAATCGTCTCTGAAACTTAACTCCCAACAACTGGGGGAGATAGCTTCTCATCTTCGAGAGGGAAATACCGCGAGATTTCCCAGGAGTCTCAGGTGAAAGCCATGTCCACACAGAGGCCTCATGAGCTACTCAATGGCTATCTCCAGATTAACAGGCCAGACTCCACCCCTATATTTCAATTATAAAATTAACATAAGCACATGACTGCCACAATTGTCATTATTGTTACTGCCAAATTGGGTGTGTATGTGGTAGCATTTGGTGTATGTGGTAGTATTTACCTTTGTTGCCTTTTATTATTGTGCATTTTTCTCCCTCTGGCTTATTTTGTCTTGATCATTTTGTACTTAGGCCCTTCTTGAATATTGTGTTTCTCATCATACAAGTTATTTTGTGCCCATCGTCTAGTTAGTGATTTACCCTCCTTCCCCTGCCCACCTTTGATAACTGTTTCTTGTGGGAGACCAGTCTCCCCATAACTGAATGGGGCCAATGGGTGGTTGTATAATTGAAGGGTAAATTAAAGAAACAACAGACAAGGCATGCAAGACCTCATCTCTTTCATGGCGACCGGAACCAGGATGAAGTTGTAATGTATTCTCATGAGCTTATATAATCTCAGGCATGCAAGCCATGGTAAGCACATAAGTAACAGGAAGGGTTGTATTAGAGGCATACACGTAAATTAAAGGGAATGAGCTAGATGCATACACATAATAGGAAGGGGAAGTACTAGAACGGAGGTTCTCAATCTTCCTAATGCTGCGACCCTTTGTGTTGTGGTAATCCCCCCACCATAAAATTATTTTTGTTGTTACTTCATAACTGTTACTTTGCTACTGTTATGAATTGGGTGACTCCTGTGAAAGGACAGCCACTGTGGAAGTTTTTGCCTCAGCTGCTGTTCAGTCCCCAAAGGGGTCACTGTAGTAGAGGCATACATGTGACAGGAAGGTATGGTACATGACAAGATGGAGAGATTCTAGAGTCAAGATGGCAGCCTAACCTTGATTGTCTCTGAGCTGGCTTGACCTCAACTTCCCCTGAGCTCTTCTCTGATCCTTAGCAGAAGGGAGTTGGCCCTACTAGGGTGGAAGGGTCTGACTGCTGTTGATGACAGATAACCTTTAGGCAGATAACCTTCAAGCAGTTAACCTTTAAGAGCACAGTAAGCAACCATGCCTTGCAAGTAGCACCTTAAAATAGGCTTTATTATGGGGTGGGAGGAGTGGGGGATGCCATGGGAAAAAGCTTTTACTTAGGAGAGTGAAGCCCTCCCTCCACGGGAGCCCTGGCCTCCCTGGCTTCTTAACATTTGAGCCGAATACGCTCCGGCTGAGGACATTTACCTGCCCGACAGTTGTTTTAACTTCTGCAGCTGGCCTGCTTAGCAGCTGACTCATCTTGGGCCCCCGCAGTGAATTTGTTCATAGTCTTTTGTGTTTTTTTTAAACTATGGCCCGGCCCTCCAGCAGTCTGAGGGACAGTGAACTGGCGCCCTGTTTAAAAAGTGTGAGGACCCCTGCTTTACTCTTACCAATTCTCTGTCTCCCACATTTCTATTAGTGGGTAACTCTTGTCTGGATTTTTTTTTTTTTTTTTTGCCCAGTAGTGGGCTCGTATATTTGCCCTTTAATGATTGACTCATTTCACTTGGCATAATGCCCTCCAGGTTCATCCACGTTATGAGATGTGTATGTATTTGTTTGTTTTTCCGCCCATCCGCTCACGGGCACTTTGGTTGTTTCCAGCTTTCCATTATTCACAGTAGTGAGTAATGTGAATAATGATGGAATGAGAGAGGCTTCTGTTGTTTATTTTGTGACTTTTCTTTCTTTTTTTTTTTTTTACTTTTATTTCTTATATATCTAGTAGTGCGATTGCTGAAACTTGGCATTTCTCTTTTCCATTTTTTAAAAAATTAAATAATTTTGTTGGAGGCTCTTACATATAACAAACCATACATCAGTTATCTCAAGTGAACATGTACAATTATTGGCATCAACAATTTCTAAACACAAGCGACCATCTAGTAAGGCCAGACATCAGAATTCCCAAAATACACAATCTAATCGAGGTGATGAATCAGGGTCAAGCTAGAGACCCAGAAGCCATCTGAGGCCAGCTAGACGTCCTCATGCAGAGGGGATGCACAGAGGGGAAAATGCATCCAGGGGGCAGTTTAGCCCCGAGATGATACACAAAGCTCCTGTAGTTCTTTAATCCTCAACTCCCCTTCCTTACTATTACGATGTCAGCTTGGCCTCGCAATTCCCTCTAGACCGGTGCACAGACAGTGGCACAGATGAGAGCTAGCAGTATATGGAATTCAGGAGAGACAAACCCTCTCAGATACAGTAACGAGAGCAAGGATTCCTGAAGGACAGAGAAGGGGGAGGAGGAATGGAGAGCAATGATGGCAGAAGAATCGGGAAAAGGGACAGAATGGACAGTGTGACATGTACAAATAATAACAATACATGATACGTGAAGGGTTTGACAGGGTGGCAGGGTGGGGGAGGAGGAAGGGGAAACAAAGAGGAGCTGATATCTTTTCAAATTTTGGAGGAAACATCATACCATTTCCCACTGTGGTTATACCATTTCTCAATCCTGCTGACAGTGTATATGGGCTTTAATCGCTTCACCTTTGCCAGGGCTTGTCTTCTGACTGTGTTTTGTTTGTTTAGAACTTTGTTGTTAATGGTGGGGTAAGATAAGATGCTATCTCATTGTTACTTTGATGCACAGCACTCTAATGACCAACGATCTGGAGCATTCATGTCCTGTGAAATGTCTATTCATGTCTGCTGCCCATTTTTAAATTGTTTTCAGAGATACCCTTTATTTTTATTTATTTATTTTTTTTAGGCATCACTGCCCTCAGGTGGTGGGAGTAGGAGGCCTAGCCTTTGCTCCTGGGAGCTGGAATTGAATCTCCAACCCAGTGGGCCACAGTCCCGCGCACACCCACTTCACCACTGGGGCTCAGCCAATACCCTTTATTTTTCTAAGCATCAGACTTTTCACCAGACGGAACTAAAATTCTCAATTGTTTGCAAGCCTCCAGCATGCCTGGGTTTGGTGTGACCCTGTACACTCCTCCAGCATAGTGCTTCTGAGAACACGTTGAAATGGCTTGAGACCTTGCTTTATACCAGTGGTTCTCAACCTTCCTAATGCCACTTAACACAGTTCCTCATGTTGTGGTGAACACCAACGTAAAGTTATTCTTCTTGCTACTTCATGTCATTTTGTTACTGTTATGAATAGCAATGCAAATATCTGATAAGCAGGATGTATTTTCATTGTTACAAATTGAACATAATTAAACATAATTAAAGCATAGTGATTAATCACAAAGCAATATGTAATTATAAATTGTGAAATATTTATGTGTTTTCTGATGGTCTCACATGACCCCTGTGAAAGGGTCCTTTGGCCCTCAAAGGGGTTGTGACCCACAGGTTGAGAACTGCTGCTTTGTACCGTCTTCAGAGCAAGGTTATAGACGTTTTAGACACCTGGCAAGAAAAACGAATAAATTGCTAGATTGGTGCATTTTTCTTCCACCAAGCTGAAATAGCTTCGTAATTTTTCAGGAATTAAGTAGATTGCATATGCCAGTAGAATTGAAAAATTCCAAACAGTTTTCTCAGTTCCCTTCTCAGAAAGAATGTGATTAAAAATGCAATCATTTTATATAGCCGGCGTTTTCTCTGGCAGGATATTTTAATGGCTTTTGTCATGATCATCTATCCAACACACTGCCAGAGAAGCAGGTGGGTGATATTTTCCAGACAATTAAACTTCCTCAAAGAGAACAGGTGGCAGAACAAGTAAGTCCCTGCTCAGCCCTCAGGTGTCCAAGCTGTGAGGTGAGGGCCCTGGCTGGTAGCTGCTAAATTCTATCTGAAATAAAAGAGCAGCTTTCATATCGTTTGGAGGAAGGTTTCCAAAGAGCCAGATGGAATTTGTGACAAATGACACTAAGTCCCTTCAGATTGTTCCCCTCCTCTCCCAACGCCTTGACTATTTTTCCCTCAAGTTAGGAAATCTAATAGCCCTAACATTTAATTTTTACTGTCTATTTCTCTATTATTGTATGAATTAGGCATATATTACTGTTCATTAGGTTGTGTTTATTTTTATTTTGGAATTTTAAAATAAGGCACCCTTATGAAGCCCTTACTTAACCTATCACCCAGCTTAAATATTTATCAGCATTGTCATTCTTGTTTCATTGAGTCCTCTTTTTTCCTGCAATATTAAAAAAGAAAATCTCATGAATCTTTTTTTTGTTGGGGGGGGCATCACTGCCCTCTGGTGGGAGTGAAAGGCCCAGCCTTGCTCTTGGAGAGCTGCTGCTGGATTTGAACCACCAAGCCAGTGGGCTGCCGTCCCGCACTCAGCCACTACACCACCAGGGCTCAGCCCTCTCCTGAATCTTTTACACTTGCAGTTAGCTCCATAGTAAAAGGATGAGCATATTCTTTTGGGCCGTCTTGTCCAAAGTGGAAATGGAAATTTGCCTTTGCCGGCGAATGCTGGTCTGTGCTGATAAATGACCTTAGTGAGAACTAAGGCTTTGATTACTTGGCCTACAAAGCCTCCTGAGTAGAGTGCAAGTTTAACACTGTACATTTATCTTTGCTAGAAATGATTTAGTTGCAGTGAGCCCAAACCCTTTGGTTCAAGAAAGGAAGCGGCTTGCTAAGAGCTGGAGCTGCTCTCTATATTTTAGGAGCTGTATGAGTTCCGTTTCTCCTTTTCTTTATCTCTAGGTCCCAGGTGTGTGCTCTGATGTCTCTGCAGGTGCAGCATGCGCTGCAGGTTTGCCGTACTGAATCTTGCTTTCCATTTTGGGCAGGAAGAACTTGTTTGGGGTCCGTCAGTAGGTGGTGTCACCTGTGAGTGGAATTGGATGTAGCATAAAGAAGGATGCCTTCAGGCACTGGGCAGGTGCATTTTAGAGAAGAGGGCTCCAGATCAGACAAGCAGTTAAACACATTAACTACAATGCTACCTTCTAAATTTTAGCAGTGCTATGACGAATTGAATTAAAATAATCACTTGCAGTTTTAGCTCTTTTTCTTTAAAACTAGATTTTTATTTATACAAAGTTTCTTTCTTTTTTATGTGTGTGTGGCATCACTGCCCTGGTGGGAGTAGGAAGTCCAGCCTTGCTCCTGGAGAGCTGCTGCTGGATTTGAACTTCAGCCCTGTGGGCCACAGTCCCGCACTCCACCACGACGCCACCAGAGCTCAGCCGCAGTTGTAACTCTAGTGCTATAGTTTAGGGAAGTTTTAGCACTTTTGGAAAGAAGCATTGTCTAAATTTATTCCTATGGTATAGATGCGTTCACTAGTTTCTTAGTAGTGAAAATATGCCACAGTGTAACAAACTCTATTCCAGAGAATTAGAAAGTTTCCTAGAAGCTTATTCATTAGATATTCCATTTTTCAGTTGGTTAACAAATTGAGATGAGTATTATGGGCTGAGCCCCGGTGGTGTACTGGTTGTGCGAGGGACTGTGGCCCACTGGGATGGAGGTTCAATTCCAGCTCACGGAGCAAAGGCTGGGCCTCCTACTCCCACCACCTGAGGGCAGTGATGCCACCCGCCCAAAAAAAAGAAAGAGTATTATGAAAAAGTGTTGTGTTTTTATTTGAATTATGAGCATTCTCAGCATGTCCAAAAGCTAGAGAAACTGCTAGAGGGATGCGTTCCCCCAGCTTGGGTGGTTTGTGACTTTCAGCTCCATCAATGACTGACATATGGCCAACCTTACTTTTTTATAAGCTTTCCATGCCCCACCCCTCACATCTGAATGATTTTGAAGTAAATCCCCGACATTTTACGTAGAAGTAGTATGCTATTGTATGTATGTTAAAAATAATAATAAAGACTTTGAAAAAAATAATAAACATAATAGCATTTTTGCCCCTTAAAATGATAATAATTCCCTCATGGTTGTTCTGTGTTGGAATGGACTTGATGGCAATAGGTTTGTTTTGTTTTTTGTTTTTCCTTTCCCGGCAATAGGTTTTATTATTATCAAATAACTTGTTTAGTATTTGATTTTCCAAATTTCTGGCTGTCCTAGATTACAAATGGGTTTTCTTCTTGTGTCTTTCTATAAGTTAAATTTGGCAGTGACGTAGGTTTGAGATGAATATATAGGTAACTTGGAATGGGTAGGTTCCTATCAGCAGTTTGTCATAGTATCATAGACCTTTCTATGCACGTGAAACAGTAAACACTTTTAGATGCACTCCTTAACATTACAATAATGTTTTGCTTTGTTGCCTGTTTATTGTTTTGTGTGTACCTCAAAAAAATTTAAAAATCAATTAATTTTATTAGGGGCCCTTACAGATATTATAATCAACCATAAAGCATTTATATCAGGCAAACTTGTACATATGTTGCCACCATCACTTTCAAAACATTATCTTCTTACTTGAGCCCTTATTATCAGCTACTCTTTTTTTTGCCTCCCTCCCACACCCTCCTACCTTCTGGACTTCAATTTTGTTTTGTAAGATTACTTCAACATTTTTCATTTAAATAGTGAGAATTGAGGCAAAACAATTTTAAGACAGTATTAAAGAGAATATCAATACTAGGTTTGACATAAGCTTCCTGAAAGGTGGAGGTTTGCTCTGAAACTTCCAGCGTGTTAGCACAGAACAAAGCAACTAGAACACATTGCTCTATTTCTCTCCCAGTCTGATCCTAGGTAGTCTATGAGAATGCTGATTTGTGATCATTCATCAAAGATCAAACTAGTCAAAGACAGCTTTGTGTTAATCTATGCTGAACAGCACCTGTAAAACGGAACCACTGTTATTTTGATTTATTTTATTAAATATTTTTATTGGAGGCTCTTACATCTCTCTTCACAACCCATACATTTATCCATTCATGTGTCAAGTGTATTTACACATAGCTGCCATTATCATTTTCAAAGCATTTTCTTTCTACTTGAGCCCTTGATATCAGCTCTCCATTTTAACCCTTCCCTCTCCTCCACCTCCGTCCCTCCCTCTTGAACCCTCGATAAATTATGGATTATTATTTTCATATCTTGCATCATCTTCCACTGACCTCCCCACTTTTCCATTGTTTGCCCCACTGGTAAGGGGTTATAGGTTGCTCCTTTAGTCAATTCCCCCTTTTTATCCCCACCTTCCCCTTATCTTCCTGGTATCTCTATTCTCATTGTTGGCCCTGAGGGGTTTATCTATCTTGGCCTCCCTGTGTTTATTTGTTGCAGTGTGCATGTTCTGATTTAATCCAATTTGTAAGGTAGAATTGAGGTCATAATAGTGGGGGGAAGGAAACATAAAAAAACCAGAAGAAATGGGCTGAGCCCCGGTGGCGTAGTGGTTGTGCGCGGGACTGCGGCCCACTGGGACGGAGGTTCAATTCCAGCAGTGGGGCTGGGCCTCCTACTCCCACCTCCGGAGAGCAGTGATGCCCCCCTCCCCCCCAAAAAAAAACAAAAAAAAAACAAAACCAGAAGAAATTTATGTTGTCATCGGTGCCATACTAGACCCTGATTGGCTCTTGTCTTCCTTGTGAATCTTTTGTGAAGGGGTGCCCAGTTGTCTCCACTCCGTGCCCCACCCACTCATACTGGGCATGATTTTGTTGTGGGTCTTAGATGCCTGATCTTTTCGACACCTTGTGATCACACAGGCTGGCTGCTGCTTCCATGTGCATTTTGCTGCTTCTCAGCTAGATATCTGCTTATCTTTAAGCCTTTAAGACCCCAGACATTCTTCACCACATTTGCTTATGCACCCATTTTGTTTTCAACAATCATGTTGGGAAGGCGAGCATCACAGAATGCTGGATTATTAAAGTATTCTTGTGTTGAGGAATTACTTGAGTTGGGGCCTCATTTCCATCTGCAACCTTTATTCTTGAGACTTGTTTGGAGGTTCTAGCAGGGGAGCGCAGCTACTCATATACCCTTGACCGAAGGAGGGTCCTCCTCCTATCAGGGAAGATTGTCCTCTTCAACCGAGCGCGCAGCTTCAGGAGGGACGCACAGGGAGCGGTGAGGGAGGAAGGGGACACCCGCTTAGCCAGCCAGATCAGCCAGATCGCCCTCACATCCATATTCTTAACATATAGAAATAATAAACCTCAAAATTTTTTCTTTTTAGCAGCCTAATGATTGTCATTTATTGTCTTTTCCTCCTTTTAAAAAAATCACTTTAATGGGGGCTTGTATAACTCTTATCACAACCCATCCATCCATCCATTGTGTCAAGCACATCTGTACATTTGTTGCCATCATCATTCTCAAACCATTTACTTTCTACTTGAGCCCTTATTATCAGCTACTCATTTTTCCCTTCCCTCCCCACACCCCTTTCCTCATGAACCCTTATTAATTTAGATATTATTTTGCCGTGTCTTACACTATCCAACATCATCCTTACCCCCATATTCTGTCCCCCAGGGTGGGGGTTAGATATATATTCTTGTAATTGATTTCCCCTTTTTACCCCATCTTCACTCCACTCTCACCACTGGTTCTGAGGGATTCATCTGTCCTATATTCCCTGTGTTTCCAGTTCCTGTCTGTACCCAGTGTACATCCTCTGGTCTAGCCAGATTTGTAAGGTAGAGTTTGGATCATGACAGTGGGGGATTTGGAGGGTGGAGAAAGCATTGAAGAACTAGAAGAAAGTTGTATGGTTCATCATTGCTGCATTGCATCCTAACTGGCTTGTCTTCTCCCCATGATCCTTCTGTAAGAAGATGTCCACTTGCCTACAGATGGGTTTGGGGTTTCCACTCCACACTTCCCTTCATTCACAATGATATGATTTGTTGTTCTTTGATGCCTGATACCTCCTCATCCCATGGAAACCTTGTGATCGCACAGGCTAGTGTGCTTCTTCCATGTGGACTTTGTTGCTTCTCAGCTAGATGACTGCTTGTTTACCTTCAGTCCTTTAAGACCCAGGCACCATCAGCTTTCTTCACCACATTTACTCATGCACCCACTTTATCTTTAGCGATCATGTTGGGAAGGTGAGCATCAAGCATCAGTTTGATAGAACAAAGTTTTCTTGCATTGAGGGAGTACTTGAATGAAGGCCCAATGTCTATCTGCTACGTTAATACTAAAACTATACATATATGTGAGCGATTGAGACTGAGCCGCAGACAGGAGACAGAGCTCAGTTAGGGATGAAGAGAAAATATATAGGCTTTATTGGAGATAGGGAAGGACTTTGGGGAAGGGAAGGGACAGTAGAGAAAGAGACAGGAGCATCTTGAGCTCCAGGGAAGCCAAGCCTGGTATTGGGGTGGTAGGATATATATATGGGTTTGAGCTACAGACACATGGTGGGCATGGGGGGCGGAATGAAAGAAAGGGGAGGTTTCTTGTTCTGCATTTGCAAGTTTTGGGTTGGGAGGTGACCTGTAAGCAAATCAACTTGTTTCCCAGAATGTTAAAGGGGGAGCTCCGTGCCCTGCCCAGGTAGAGACTGCCCCTACCGGGGGAGATAAGCTCTGTGAGATGCCAGAGGCAGGAGTTACAAAGTTCAACAAGTTGCTCATCTCATTCTTGTGAGGTTGGTGCAAACGGATTCAAGGGGCTGCCTGGTCCAGGGGGCTGCCTGATTTGACCCTGGCCCATACAATATGCACATAGATCTATTTCCCCATCATCATAAATATATTTACATCTGTACATGCCTGTATCTAGACCTCTATAAATGCCCTTTGCTTCCCATTTTTTTCCCTTCTATTTCCTTTTACTTTCCTCTTGTTCCACCATCATCTTCAGCCTTCATTTGGGTTTTCAGTAATTCTTCTTGGTTACATTTCCCTTAATCAAGTCCTCTTATAGTCTCCTTGCCACCGATTTTAGATTACTTGTTGTTCCCTTGCGCCTAGACTTGTTAACATCCCTTCCTTCTCCTTCCTCCCCCTCTTTTTTTAGGTATCCCTAGAACTCTCTGTACCATTGTTTTCTCCTACAGATTGTTTTTCCTGCCTATCTTATCTAGATAGTCCTGCAGAGATAATACTGTGCACAAAACCAAGACCGAGCATAACAAAGCAACAAAAGAGAACAATTAACAAATGACACAAGAAAAGCCTGTAAATAGTTCAAGGTCTGTTTGTTGACCTTATGGGGTATTTCATGTTTTCTGATGGGGTGCCACACACTGGCTCCAAAGTCTATTTTTGGTTATCCCTGGGGACTATCTTACCCTGCTTCCCTTGCTGTTTTGTTGCATGCTCTTAGTGTTTTGCCTCAGGATGGTGGGGTCAGATCAGATGTAATTCCCACACTGTGTCTCCAGTCCCACTCTGTGTCCCCTGTAGGGTTACGGGTCGGTTAGGGACATCATGACTCGTAGTGGGGCCAGCCCTATGGTTCTCTCTGTGCATTGGCTGCTCTGAGGAGGGATATTGTCTTCAAGGTTTGGTGAGCCAGGATGTGCTCCGCTCTCTCTTCCTCCCCTTTCATTTGCTCCTGTGTGCTTTGATCAGACATGTCCTCCTTGGGCTATATCTTCACTGTTGTCCTCTGAAGTAAATTTTTCTGTGGGGAGGGAAAGCTGTCCACATAGCTGGGGTTGGGACTGGCCTCATATTTCACAATTTTCAAGGGTTTCGTTTGTAACTGGGTTGCAGGGTTTGCCTGTACCTCATGAATTTTTAACAGTGGTTTTGTTCAAATCCAAATCCACAAAAGCTAATCATTTAGTTGACCTGCTGCCCTTTTAATCTTTTTTTTTTTAAGGAGCTGGAAATTTTATTTTATTTTATTTTTAATAAATCATTTTATTGGGGACTCATACAACTCTTATCACAATCAATATATACATCAATTATATGCAGACCACATTTGCACATTTGTTGCCATCATCATTCTCAAAACATCCTCCTTCTACTTAGGCCGCTGGTATCAGCTCCCCATATTTCCTCTTCCTCCCCACTTCTCCCTCATGAACCCCTAATAGTTTACAAATTGTTATTATTTTGTCATATTGTATACTGTCCAATGTGTCCCTTCACGCACTTCCCTGTTGTCCGTACCCTAAGGAGGAGGTCATATGTAGTTCCCTGCAATGGTTCCCCCTTTCTTCTCCACCTTCCCTCCAGCCTCCCTATATCACCACTCTCACCACTGGCCCTGAAGGGATCATCTGTCCTGAATTCCCCATGTTTCCAGCTCCAGGATACTTCCCCTGATCTAGCTGGATTTGCAAGGTAGAATTGGGATCAAGGTAGTGGGTGGGAGGAAGCATTTAAGAACGAGGAAAGTTGCATACCTCATTGTTGGTACATGGTGCCTTGACTGGCTCATCCCCCTGCAACCCCTCTATAAGGGGATGTCGCTTCACCTATTGATGAGCTTTGGGTCCCCAATCTGTGCTCCCCCTCATTTATAATGATATAATTTTTAGTTCTTTGATGCCTGATACCTGATCCCTTTGACAACTAATCGTCACACAGGCTCGTGTGCTTCTTCCATGTGGACTTTGTTGCTTCCGAGCTAGATGGCCGCTTGTTTACTTTCAAGCCTTTAATACCCCAGACGCTACATCTTTTGATAGTCAGGCACCATCAGCATACTTCACCACATTTGCTTATGTACACATTTGTTGTAAGTGATCATATCAGGAAGGTGGGTGTGCCATGTTATGTTTTTTAGTTCTTTGAAGCCTGATAACTGATCCCTTTGACACTTCATGGTCATACAAGCTGGTATTGCTTCCTCCATGTGGACTTTGTTGCTTCTGAACTAGATGGCTGCTTGTTTACCTTCAAGCCTTTAAGACCCCAGACGCTACATCTTTTGATAGTCGGGCACCATCAGCTTTCTTCACCACCAATGCTTATGTACACATTTGTCCTCAGTGATCGGGTCGGGAAGGTGAGCATCATGGAATACCAATTTAATGGAACAAAGTGTTCTTGCATTGAGGAAGTGCTTGAGTGGAGGTCCAGTGCCCATCTGCTGTCTTAATACTAACCCTAAAAGTGTATGCAGGCAGATCTATTTCCCCATTGTCATGTAGAAATATGTTTACCTATGAACATGCCTGTGTCCAGACCTCTATAAATGCCCTGCACTCCCCAGTTCTTTCCTCTGTTTCCTTTTACTTACCTCTTGTCCCACCATCATTCTCAGCCTCTGGTCTCTACCTCCTTTTTGTCTCCCATATGTTGGAGAAAACCACGTCTTTCTCCATACAGTTCCGCATATGCTAGATTTTACTGACACATTGATTGGCTTACTTAGATTCAAGTTGGTATGTCTTTTTTAAAGGTGAGTTTTTGGATCAAACCCTGTGAAAGGATCATGTCTAGCCATGAGCATTTAAATGGACAAAGGGGCTTAAATAAAATGTCCATATGACAGGTAATATACAGGCTGGAGGGGCTTAATTTTGTTGTTTCTGATTAAAACACACGTGTACATATGTAATTTAGTGAAATTGACAACAATCTTTGAACTGTGCAACCTCTGTCACCTTCTGACTTCTTCCTCCCCTATTAACAAATTCATTAAGGTTCCTTTCCAATCTCCACATTGTTATTTTCATCTTGATCTTATTAGATAGTTCATAGAAGCACATAATGCTCAAGGCACAACATTTTTACTACTTAAGCTAAGCTATTGTTTGGCTTTCAGAAGACTTTTTAGTTTAAAATTTAAAGACTACTTCAGGACAGTACTCTCAGGGACTCATCCAATTTCTTGGCCTCAGAAGGTAGGAGTCTAGGAGAATTTGAAATTGTGTTCCGCATTCTCCCTTTTTGTGTCTCCCATATCACTGTCTGTTTATTGCGCTGGCTCAGGCTCTGGCTCCTGGCTCTGCTGCTGCTGTTACTCTTCCTGCGTCAGAACTATCTTCCTAGATCAAGGTGGTTCACTGTACAGGGAGGGGTCTCAGGGTCCAGAGGACATGCTCTGCTTCTGGCTCTTGCTGGTAATGAAATTCCTCCTCCTGTTTCTGAGATGGCTCACTGTATTCTTCGCAGATGACATTCGCAGATTCCTGTTAACAAGCATTCGCAACAGAATCCTATCAGTATCTTTCCCCCTCTTCTCTTACCCAGATCCATAAGGAAAAGGTCATTTTGAGGAGTGACAGAGACTATGGATAGAAAAGCCACAACCAATAATTCTGTAATCTCCCTTTGATTTGGAGTATGTGGGATCTGTCTTTTGCTCTTGTAGTAAAGGAGTTGTGGGTATGTTTTCAATTTTGTTTTGTTAACTTTTCTTTACCCATCTCACCCCGTTTCTTAGGATGACAATGATGTGTTAAAACAGCAGCTTAAAGATTTGCAGAATCATCTTAATCATGTGGCTAATGGTTTGATTCATCCGGAAGAAGTCATAGCTCGTGTAGATGAGCTGAGGCGAAAGCTGGAATTAGGAGCTGGGGAAACAAGGTAAGGGACTTCAGGACTGCCAAGATGTGACTCAAAAGTCCAGTGATGGACCCACTTTCCAAGTACCGCTCACAACCAATGTATCGGGTGGGACTCCCTCTTGCCATTGTTTTCATGTTTGATAGAGAAAATTGTGTAATTGGAAACTTGTATTCCTGATTTCACTTTTATTTTATACTTTTTGGTAGGTTTTCTTTTTCTTTTTCGGTTTTCAGATTTCATTTTTTTAATTGACTCCATGAAGAAAATCCTAAACACTACATGAAACACAACAGAATATATTTTCTTCCAGTCAAAAAAAAAATTGATATTCACAAACCTTTTAATTTCTTCTCTATAATCAGTGTGGTGATTTCAATGTAGAGTTAAAGAAAAACCTCTAAATAATCAATATTATCGATGTATATTTCTTGTAGATACATTTGGAAGTTTCTAACCAAGAAAAAGAAACATTGTGTAACAACTTTAAAAATGTTCTTATAAATACTCAATAATTAAAAAGGTGAAAAAAATTGACCTGGCTGAAATTGTTTGCCAGAATAATCCTGAGTGCCCAAACTAGAAAACTGGTCAGAGAGAAAATACCCAGATTCTACAAGTGTTGCAGAATTTGTTTTAAATGGGAGAAAAAAGTCTTAAAAACATATGGCATTTATTAAAAGGTCTTTTTAACAGGCTACCCTGGAAGCTTACTTCAAAAATAGAAGTTCATGTATTTAAACAAAGGTGTTTCAGTGCAGCTCCAAAAATCTCTTACAAATACAGCCATCTGGAAGAATGACCTTGGTTCAGAAGAATTTTTATTCCTTGTGTATCTACATTATACGTGTGCCTCATCTCAGTGGCCATAATTATCTGTATAATTTCGTCCAGAATCGTCATCACAACTGCCCTGGCTTCGACCACTTAGAGTCTCTGGACCTTCCATATCCATATCCATATCCTTGAAGTCAACTCGCATACCTGCTGCTCTCATAGCCTTGGTCCCCACCACCTCTTGAGCAGCGACAACCACGCCCATGGGCACCAAAGGCACCGTCTCGGTTGCCCCCAGGTGGACTTGCTTGCGTGACCCACACGAATCTGGTGGCCATCCAGGGATTCTCCATTCATGACTCGCATGGCATCTGAAGCACGTTCTGGATTGGTGAAGGTGATAAAATCAAATCCCCAGGGTCGCTAATTCTCCCGATTCTGACGACCACCACCTCAGAGGTAGGCCTGAAGCCGCTGAAGTGCTCTTCTAGCACCTGCTCATCGGTGTTGAAGTTAAATCCTCCCAGGAAGAGTTTCCCTTCTTCAGAAGACAGGGCAGCGAATTTGGGTCCTGAAACAGAACAGCAAGAGTAACAACAGCTAGCTCCAAAGACCATCGAGAATGAATGAGCCTTTAATAAAGATTTTCAAGTAACTCCCAGATGCTCATTGTATAAGCTTAGGAAATAGTCAAAATTTAGATAGAAAATGATCAAAAGAAAACTAAGAAGCTCACAGGAAAGGTGGCACTCAATAGTGAAAGGCTGATCGCGTTTTCCTTAAGCTCAGAAACAAGACAAAGAGGCCTGTTTTCAACATTGTTATTCAGCATTGTACAGAAATTCAGACAGAGCACTTAAGAGAAATAATAATTGTAAAAGAAGAGGCAAAATGATCTCTATTCACAAGTGGTTCTATGGACTAAAAATTCCAAAGAACTAATACAAACAGATTCAAGCATAGTGGCAAGGCACAAGATCAGCAAACCAAAATCACTTGCATTTCTGTATACTAGTAACGAACAATCTGAAAAGTAAAATTAGGAAACAAGTACCATGTACATTAGCATCTCAAAGATAAAATACCTAGGAACAAATTTAACCAGACAGATTTTTGTATAAAGTTTTCATATACAAAAAACTGTAAAATTTAACTATAATAAAGCATATCTAAGTGGTTGTGCGCCGGACTGCGGCCCACTGGGATGGAGGTTCAATTCCAGCTCACAGGAGCAAAGGCTGGGCCTCCTACTCTCACCACCAGAGGGCAGTGATGCCTAAAAAAAAATTTTTTTTAAGCATATCTAAATAAGCTAGAAAGACCACATTCTGGCTTACAAGTATTGTTAAAATGAAAGTACTGTTAAAATTATTGTTAAAAAGTATTGTTAAAATGAAATCCCATAATTCCTATCAAAATTCCAAGTCTTTTTTGCAGAAATGGAAATGCTAGTCCTCAGATTTGTATGGAATTGCAAGGGGCTCAAAAGAGTCAAAGCAATTTGAAAATGTACTGCTTAAGGTATAATATCAAAACTGGTATCACCCCGATTATGTTCTAACACCATTAAAATTGATCTGCCTTCTTGCAGCATCAGCCCTTGAATCATAATAAACATCTATACTTATTCCTATAAATAGCTTTGTAGTAAAGTCTTCTTTTTGATACTATTTAAAGGAACTTATTAATTCAAATAAAACATACAGTATTAATATAAGGATAGACATATTCATTAATGGAATATATTTGAGAACCAGTAGTAAACCCATTTGTCTACAGTTAATTGTTTTTTAACCAGGAAGCCAAGTTCATTCAACAAATGGTCATGCATAGGATCCTAGTCTTTTTTAGAAACCACGTATATGACACCCAATGATTAACAGCCACCCCAGCAAAGATGAGAAGGTAAGAGGGTGGAGGCTGCTGGAGATGTCAACTTAGAGAAGCAGAACCTTCAGAGGGAAATCATGAGACTGTTGCCTCATTGTGAAAATGCTAACTAACATGACTGAACAATAGAGAAATTGTTAGATAGAGAAATTGTTAAAAAAAAAAAAAGGAGCCAAGTGTGTTATGTAAACTTTAAGCTAAAGGTTGGCCGTTCAAACTCACCAATGGCTGCTCCACCGAGAAAAGACCTGGAAGTGTGTTCCTGTCCAGGTTCCCGCTGAGGCCAATTCCCTGTCCTGAAGGGTGCTCGGAATCAAAATCAGCACAAAGCAACAGCAGTGTGGCTGTTACCAGCAAAGTGGAAAAATAGCAAGCATTGATGAGGGTGTGAAAATTGAAACTTTCATCCATGGCTGATGTGAATGTAAAGTGGTACAACCTCTAGGGGGAAGCAGTTCAGATTCCTTAAAAGTTAAACATAAGAGTTGTCATATGACCTGCTTTTCCACTCCTAGGTATATGTCCCCACAGATTTGACAATAAGACTCAAACAGATCCTTGTATACCTCTGTTCATTGCTGCGTGACTCACAAATGCCAAAGGTGAAAACAACCCAAGTAGCCATCCACAGATGTATGGACAAACATCTCTTTACATCTGTAATATATGTATGCAATGGAATGTCGTTATTCAGCCATAAAGAGAAAGTTCTGATGTATATTACAATAAGGATGAACCTTAACAACATCTTAAATGAAACAAGACATAAAAGGAAAAAATATTGCACGATTCCATGTATGTGAAAGACAGCATATGCAAAAAGGCATGTAGGCCAAAGGCTAGGAGATGGGCTTATGGGGAATTACTTCTCTATGAGGATCCCAAGTGGCACTAGGTGATGTTAGGTGATGGGCTGATGGTGTGTGTTGGGCTGCTAACCACAGGTCGGTAGTTTGACTCCACCAGCAGCGACATAAGAGAATGATGAGGCTGTCCCCGTAATGACTTACAATCTCTGAAATCCAGGGTCACCATGACTCGATTTGGTTTGAGTTTGGCGTGAGTAATTGAAATGAGGGCTGAGCCCCGGTGGCGTAGTGGTTGTGCGCGGGACTGCGGCCCACTGGGACGGAGGTTCAATTCCAGCAGTGGGGCTAGGCCTCCTACTCCCACTGCCGGAGAGCAGTGATGCCCCCCAATAAATAAATAAATAAAATAATTGAAAGGATACAAGTCTGGGGGAATAGACGTGACGTTTGTTTAACATGGGGAATGTCCATTTTGTTATATATGTTTTCATCAACATAAAGTAACATGCAAAGGAAGTACCCAAGGGGCTAACTTGATCACTTTTCCCCTAGATACAGTTCACTGTCCTACATGGTTCTGTAGGAATTCATAGCCCTGGATATCTCCCTATCAAGCAGGAAAACAAGTCTTCACAAAATTGCTAACTTTGAAAAACCAGGAACATTTTTAAGGAGAGGAAAGGGCCATTCCACCTCAGGGCAAACATTTTTAGCCTGATATGAGCTGCGTTTTCAGAATGGCAAGAATCATGGTAAAGCAGTGATGTGCTTTTCAGAGATGCCCACTAAACTGGTGGCTCTACATCAGGGCCATGCCGCACTGTTCTGTAGTCTCTCACACTCGTGTGACCAGCATGTTTGTATCTAGGATCCCAACAAAGATGTCACAGTTACAGCATCCTTTCTTTTCTCCCTGGCCAGAATCATCAGTCCTTCCGATGTCTTGGGGAAAAGCCTTGCCAATTTACAAAGACAATTCAGTAAAATCCTTTCACGCTCTCAATGGGAACGAGAGGAAGCTCAAGGGAGAGAGAGAAAACTCCAGAAAGAAATGACTCTGCAGCAAGAGAAACTGGCCCATGGGCAAGAAGAGTTCAGGCAGGCCTGTGAGAGAGCCCTTGAAGCAAGAGTAAGACATGGGCAAGAGGCAGCTGGTGGGAAGTGTTTGGCAGATATTAATGTTTTCTCATCAAAATATGATGCTTCCTTTCTCATGCAAATACAAGATAATTGTTTCTATTCATAACAAGTTAAACTGGGTGAGACGGAAATTTAACCCTGAATATGATGATGTCAGAATCCAGCTTATTTGTGACACTCTATTTTGTTTGTTTTGGTCATAAGCATTTGGTAAATTGCTGGAACATGTAGCTAGAATTTTTTTTTAATGTAACGGTCTGGCAAACATTAAATTAGATTTTAGAGACTGTTCAAAATAAGCCCTCCCCAATAATTTATCTAGAAGTTTGTCAGACTCTTTAGTAGCATAGTATCACTCTCCCCTAAAGTTTGAGGAACATGCTTTGCTTAAAAACTCATCAGTGGAGCTTAATAACCTAAATCTCCCCACAGATTAATTTTAACAAGAGGCAACATGAAGCAAGGATCCAGAAATTGGAGGATGAAATTCACTATCTGCAAGAAAATCTTAAGAGTATGGAGGAAATCCAAGGCCTTACAGATCTCCAACTTCAGGAAGCTGATGATGAGAAGGAGAAAGTTCTGGCCCAGCTCCAAGAGTTAGAGAAAAAGGTGGGGAAGACCAGGAAGTGAGACGAGATGTATGAGGCAGCGTCAACAAGTTCATGGAAAAGTGAAGTGAAAAGTAGTAGAACTTTCCCATGGACTTCCTGAAGTCCTGAATATGGGCTGCTCTGGTCACCAGTTTGGTGACAGCATGGAGGGGTGTGGTCCCTGGCCCCCAGACCACATTGTGGGCACCAAGGTGGTAGATGAGAATTGGGAGGGCACAGGTGACTTTAGAATCAGGTGGTCTTTAACAGATCTTCCTGACTACTATCTGTCTCCTTAGAAACCCCTGGCACTTCCATGGAGCACGTTTTCCTTTCTTACACCCTGACTTCCTGGTGGCTTTTTCCAGTGTCCCACCTCAACCATCTGTTCATTCCTATTGTCACATGCCAGGCCTTGTCAAATTCAGAACTCCCACCCACCACCAGGAAAATCTTAAACACACACACACACCACACTCTGATCGCAACCTCTCAGCCTGCCAGTGCTCCACTTTCAATGCATTCCCATCGTACTGAGACTCCCCATATATTCGCTGCCTTTCTTCTTTTAAAATTTGTTTTATGTATTTTATTCTTCTGTACTTCCCTTTAGTTCCCCACCTTTTTCTCACATCGTACCCCTCTGTCCATTTATAGCACTAATCACATAATTTCATCCTACATGTATCTGATGACTTGCTTACTCTCTCATGAGCTGTCAGCTTCTACAGGGCAGCAGCCAAGGTTGTGTTGTTTATCACCAGGTGCCCAGGGACCGCCTCGGTGACTGCCAGTGTCTGTCTGACCTGGCCAAGACGAATGGACGATCGTCGCTAAGATTCATGACTAGAAAGCCTGATCCGATTCCAAGCTCAGTGTGCAATTTTAAGATTTTAAAAAATTGTTCACCCAACATTTATGGGGCACCTGCTGTGCAAGGGGCATGGAGCAGTGATCAAGTCCCTCCCCTCGTGGAGCGGACGTGCATTCAGCAGAGGGGGAACATGAACCGCGAGCTTTTCTTTCTCACAGCTTTGCCCTTTTGAATTCATTTCTGCCTAAGGACTCATCTGGTCCATTAATATTTCTTTTAGAAGAAATTTGAAGATGCCAGATCCCAGGAGCAGTATCTTGGTTTAGATAAAGAGCTGAAGAACCTAAAGAAAGCTATGGCTGCCTCTGATAAGCAAGCCACAGCTGAGCTCACGCTGGCTACAGACCAGCTGAAGTCCCTTCATGGAACTGTTCTGAAAATTAACCAGGAGCGAGCAGAGGTGAGTCTACAATGAGAGGACACATTTCCATCAGTCACACTGCTGTCAGAAATGGGGAACCTTTATTCTTGGTCTCTGTGCATACTCTTTGATTATTTTGTGAACCACTGAAAGTTGTTGGCTTCTCCATATGAACACCTGAAGATTGTATTTCCCATATCAAAACCCCAAAGAAGATACTTTGTGTCACCATGGGGGCCCTGTACTCAGTTGAGCCTCAAACATCAGTTGAAACATAGCGTCTCTACCTGGAGGAATTGTGATCTGCTTAGCGAGGCAACACTGTCAATACACAGCCAGACGGGGATTTTGAAGGCTTTCTGTGTAATCCCTCTGCATTTTGTGTTTTTCATCCTGTGGTGTCTGCTGACGTTCCACACCAGTGAAGTAAAACTAGGCCTGGTTCTTTCTGATGCAGCAACCTTCCCACTAGGCCCCTTGGTAGGTACACAGTAGGCTTCCATGTGAGGGGAACCAGCACATGAGTGAGTGTGTCAGTCGGGGTTGACTAGAAAAACTTTCAAAGACACTCATGTATAATAAAGTGCTTTATATACAAGAGCAATTATACATTAAAAAGTCATCAGCCCAGCCCAGATCAGGTTCATAAGTTCAATATTAGCCCACGTGTCCAACAGTCCATAAATTCCTATTTAGACTGGCAGTTATGCAATAATGCCGAATGCAGGAAGGTGACAGGTGATTGAGTGCAAAGTCTTGTGGCTCCAGTGGCAGTCGAAGCATCTCAGCGGTGCTAGGGGTCTCCTCATGACTCCTCCAGTTTCAAGACTCTGGCTGCATCAGCATAGCTCCATCAGGCTCATTGTCAGTAATGTCTTGCAGAGAGTGTGTGTCCCGCCTCCAGTAAGCTATTTATCTCCTTAGCGCCTCCCAAAAGATCAACAAGCTAGGACCTGATCAACAGGCTAAACTCCACCCCTTCACTCTAAGTCTCAAATTGACAACAGATTATGTAACTACCACAGTGGATGAGTCTTGACACCAAATGATGGAACAGCCAAACGGGTGATCTGATTAGAACAGAAGAATTGATCGGATATAGACATCGGTATAGCAGCTTATGATGGTAGTCATGTCTTTGCTCCTGCAGGAGAAACGGGAGGCCGAGAGGTTCAGTAGGAAGGCAACACGTGCGGCCAGGGATCTGACCCGAGCAGAAGCAGAGATCGAACTCCTGCAGAATCTGCTCAGGGACAGAGAGGACCAGGTCAGTATTGGGAGTCCTGAGATCTTTTTTTATTGAGTTCCTTTCTGTTCCTAAAAGAAACACTGCTGCACATGTGATACCCTAGAGACTTTTAAAGTACTGTGTTTTATGCTGCACACCAAGCACAGTGCAGTGAAAGTATAGGGGGTAACTCTGTTTGATCCCTGGAGAAGTGTACATAAAAATTAGACTTATCATCAATTTGCAAGGATGTATGCGTCTTGGAAATAACTAATTGGCAACTTTCTCTCTTGTTTGTAACGGAGATGGAGAAAGTAGAAGCAGGCACCTTAGTAGCAAGCTCACAGGTGCTCGAAATCGATAAACTCAACGAGACAATGGAAAGACAAAGGACAGAGATTGTGAGGCTGCGGAATTTGCTAGACCTCACGGAAGTTGGTAAGGTTTGGGGCTTCGGTAGTGGTTTGGCAGTTGTTTTCACTGTAGACATTATTATTTTTTATAAATTAATTGGGGCTTTTACAGCACTTATAAATAATAATTTTATTTTCATATCTTACACTGTCCACTGTCTCCCTCCACCCATGTTTTTATTATTTGTCATTACTATTTTAAAATGATATCTTTTTATTGTTGTTGTTGTTTTGGGGGGCATCACTGCCCTCTGGTGGGAGTGGGAGGCCCAGCCTAGCTCCGGGAGAGCTGTTGCTGGATTTGAACCACCAACCCACTGGGCCGCAGTCCTGCACTCAACCACTACACCACCGGGGCTCAGCTTGATATCTTTTTTTGTCTTCCTATTTTCACCGTTGCAAGTGAACTCAGTGCTTGATTAGTGAAGTCGTGTAATTAGCTTAATAATTATAGAGTACAACATTGAGAAACTCGGTTACAAAGGAACTGAAAAGAGACTGGTGTTTTCTAAAGAAGTGATGTTCTCCAGTCTGAGCATTTGCCTTCTCTGCTTGCTTTACAGATTGAAGGACGGGAGGCTGTGTCTGTCCATTTTACGTGTTAGCCAAAGCTCATTACAAAAGGCAGGCACAAAGCCAGCTTTGAGGCATCATAAAATTCCGCAGCAGTCATGGAATCAGTTTGGGGTTTGCAAGAGAAAGGAAGTGGGGGATTGCAGCCCAGTTTCATAGAATGACTTTTCTTTGACAGATAACAAAGGAGGCTTTGAAAATGTTTTGGAAGAAATCGCTGAGCTCCGACGGGAGGTTTCTCATCAGAATGATTACATCAGCAGCATCGCAGACCCTTTCAAAAGACGGGGCTATTGGTACTTCATGCCATCGCCGCCGCCATCCTCAAAAGTAGGAGCTCTCTGGTGCCGGGAGTGTAAACTGGCATGGCAGCATGTCTGTCCCAGATTTGTGAGCAAGAGCCCTGCAGAAAGAAAGATTTGTCTGCCAAGGCATACAGTTAGACGCTAAGCTATACACTAAGTGCTGCAAGGTTGAGGTTCTTAGATGAATTTCTTACATGCCTTTAATTTGGAGATGGAGTCAGAGCCTTTCAGGGAAGGGGGTGACTGCTTGCATGCTGAGGGGTGTGTGCTGTGGCTCCTACAATAAAAATGCAAATTAATGACAGAACTCAAGTCCAGAGAGCCTGTTATTAAAAAATGAGTATAGAATTATGCAGAGGCCAGACAGAAAAATAGATACGTGGATTGCATTTCTCTTTCTCAAACATTCATACCACTTACTTATTAGGTCAGGTGCTTGTCTGTGGTGGGGTACCAAGAAGAACGATTTCTTGGGGTAGTTAATATGCAACAGGAGGGGTAGGCGTCTAGGACAGAGGCAACCACTAGCTAAGGAAGAATCCTGGGCTTGGGCGTGGCTAGGCATCTCTCAGGGAATAGAAAAGTAGTTGGGTCTTATTTTTAAAGGGAGTGCTTTGAAGTTCCTTGTACCTATGTAATCACGTAGCTGGTGGGAAGCTGGGTGGTGGTGGTGGTGGTGGTGGTGGCAAATGTAACATGATCCGAACTAGATTAGGTATATCCCGGCAGAGTGTGAAGTCTAGACCAGTGGTTCTCTCTGTTCCTAATGCCGTGACCCTTTGATACAGTTCCACGTGTTGTGGTGACCCCAACTATAAAATTATTTCTGTTGCTACTTCCTGTCGTTTTGCTACTGTTAAATTGAAGATAACTGAAGCATAGTGGTTAATCACAAAAGCAACCTGTAATTATATATTGTGAAATATTTATTTCTAATGACAAATGACATTTTTTCTTGAAGCATGGTGTAGAATGGGGAACAGGTGACGCCGGGTCCTCGTATGTGTGTGAATCTGCATGTGGGTGGACCTGCTTGGGTCAGATAGAGGGGTGGAAGTGTCTTGGTTCTTAAGACCACAAAAATATTGTGTTTTCCGATGATCTTCGGCAACGCCTGTGAAGAGATGACTTGACCCCAAAGGGAACGCGACCCACAGGTTGAGAACCGCTGCTGTAGACTGACAGGGTTAATTTGTTGTGGGACTGTTGGAAATCGTTCAAGTGAGGAATGGAAAAGGCCAGAGCGTGAGCACTGGAGTTGGAGAAGGTAGGGCTTTGAGAGAGAAAATGGTCACGCACTGTGCCACTGAGCTGCACTTGTCAAGCAGAGGTGCGAGGCGACCTTTTCACTAGCAAGGCTTAGAGAGAAGTGACTTAGATGCAGTAGGATGCCATGACTGTGGAGGCTGCCCAGAGCCCAAAGAGCAGAATCTAGACCGTTTCTCCAGAAGGCTAAAAGAAGGACAAGGTCCTTAGCACAGACAGAGCTGGAGGTGGGAGCAGGATAAAACCCAACCAAACGCACTGCCAGCAAGTGCATCCCAGTGCATCGTGATCCTGGAAGACAGAGTAGGGCTGCCCTCGAGGGTTCCTGAGGCTCGGCTCAGAAAGCCGTGTCTTTTTACCGCGGCCGCTAAGTTTGAACCACCATGTTCATGGTACAGCCCAGTGCGTCATAACCCACTACCCGCTACCAAAGCTCCTGGGAAGCAGGATAGATTAGAGCAAACCATTGTAAACCTGAGCCGAATGAAGGTTGGAGGAAGGAAATCAAGAGTAACGGATAAAGCTTTAAATTCCTGCCAAGGTCTCAGGACAGGAGATTCCTACCCCCATATTCCATTGGGAGAGTTCGCCTGTTTCTTTTGTCCTGGCTGCTGAGCTCTTATGGACAAAGCTGAGGAGCAAACCCCAGGGAAAGATGGCCGCAGGAGAGCGGCTCACCCGAGGGGTCTGCTCCCTTCAGGAGAACTTGTTTGCAGTTGCCGCCTAAAATATGCTCCAACCAAGTTCGTCAGCTAATGGGCTTTCCTCATTTCTATATGATCAGACTTGTTTTCCCTATAAAATTGTAGTGAAAGATAGGACAGGAAGTGGGTGTTAGCAAACACTGACTCCTGCAGTGATAAGTGGACCTTGGTTAGAGTACGTTTCTTTGACTAGACGTAGAACTCGTCGTGTTCACAGGCACACTGCACACAGCGCTGCACTTGCCCTGCCTCCCTCATGCTGCTCAGCTGCTGGGATCCCGAAGGACATCAGGAAACTGATGGGCGGCCTCAATCCAAGGCTGCAATTTGCAGGCTCATGCCATCACTCCTCCCTTCTGCCTGTAAAAAGTGAGCAGTATGGTGTATGCAAAGAAGCCAAGGTCTCTCTCAGCTTGGCCACATCAGGCAGAGGGAGTCGTGGCTTTTTAACATTTCTCAGAACGCACCTTTGCATCGGTAGTGGATACACTGTCTTCTGTTGTCATTTGTTTTAGGTTTCTAGCCATAGTTCCCAGGCCACCAAGGACTCCGGTGTCAGCCTAAAGTGCACAGCCTCAACTCCTCTTAGAAAACCACACGCTGAGCAGCAAGATGGGAAAGAAGGTGGTGAGCCGCCTCCCGCCGCAGGATACTGGGTATATTCGCCCATCAGAAGTGGGTTGTATAAGTCTTTCTCGAGTAAAGGTAGGTCAAATAGCACAAGGGAGGTTGTGTTTCATAACTTAATTGCCTACCAGAAGTTTATAGGATAGAGCTTAGTTCAGATCGCGTAGCTTGCCCCGCAAGGCTCTTTGTGATCTGGTCTTGGCCAACCGCCAAGTCTGGAGTCTCCCATCACGCTCCCACCTGTCAGCCCTGCCTGGGCTCACGCCATGCTCCTCAGATTGCCATCTTTCAGACCATGTCTGAAATGTCCTTACTCCTCCTTCCTTTCCCCAAGCTGTTCCAACTCCCCTTCAATGAGACCCAAGTCTTCAAACAGCACTCCTGGTGTGGCACCTCCCTCCACCTTTCTCACTCAGACTGACTCCTTGCCTTGGTAGTCCCAGATCGCGTGGCATCGCCCTTGTAGCATGACCTTCTCTTGCTCTACTGTACTAAAGTGGTTTCAGATCTGTCTTCCAAAGTATTGGGAGTGCAGACAGTCAGACTTGGGGGGAATCCAGGGCCTTCTTTAATGGAAATTAAGATTTTAAGCAAATGATTTCGTTTCCCTGAGACAGTACGTTCATAGAATGTGAATACAATCCTTAGAGAATTTATTCATTCAAAAATTATTGAGTGTCTGCTGTATGCCAGCGTCTTTGTCTTCAGTGATAAAGTACCTGCTTGTAGGGGAATGAGTAAATCAGACCCCTCCCTTGAGGATACCGGTAAATGTTGGGTAAAGGTTCACTTAGCATATCTCTGTTGGTCTTTGATGTCGTGTGCTGAATGAAAGAATGAACAAAGGGGACAGACCCAAATCAGTACTCTGTGTCAGCCATTGAAAATAATTTCCACCCTTGTTTTGGGTCTGCTTTAGAAAATGAGTTTTAACCTACTTTTCAGAGTTGGAGTCTTAAATCTCTGGTATCTTGGCTTAAATCCTGCTGTACTTGACTCAGTTTGTGTACCAAGGGCATAACCCACTCTTCTTTCCGTTTCTTTGACGATGAAGACAGTGGAGGAGGAGGTAGCGAGGGAGACAGTGAGCCGGATGACCGAGAGGAGCCCCCATTTGTGCCTCCGCCTGGACATATGATGTACACCGTCTTTCCCGATGGGTCTCCAGTTCCTCAGGGCATGGCCCTTTATGCACCACCCCCTCCCCTGCCCAACAACAGCCAACCTCTCACCCCTGGAACTGTTGTCTATGGACCTCCTCCGGCTGGAGCCCCCATTGTGTATGGGCCTCCACCCCCCAACTTCTCTGTGCCCCTCATCCCCACGGGCGTGCTGCACTGCAACGTCCCGGAACACCATAACTTAGTAAGTAAAGCCCTGTGAGCCCAGCCCGCTTCTTCCACAGGTGCCCGAATCAGGCTGTCCCCATGGCACCTCAGCTCGCTGTGAATGAATTTTATTCCCAGGTCATTCTGCTGAAGCCAGTTTGTACGGCAGAAATACTTTTAATCTAGAAATTAACCATTCTGTTAAACTCCTAAATATTTTCTTACTGAAATTTTTATAGTGTATGTGGAAGTCTATTCACATACTAATGTGTATAAATATTATACAACAGGGTTTTGATGGCTATTAT
>PVJH01010446.1:0-50000 GCA_004026705.1 Nesogale talazaci
GTGAGCCCATGTGACTTCTCCTCCGGCTCCTTCAGTTTCTAGAACTCAGGGTCTATCACCATGCTGCCATGTTGTTTTGTCAGTAGAGGGTCTCAAAGGGACTGAGCTTATTCGCTCACCTCCAAGAGGAAATACCATGAGGTTTCAGTTGCACTGTGTTTCTGCTAGTGGGGTACATGCTGAGTCTTTGAGAATTTCTAAAAATTGTTTATTAGTTATAGTGGATTTCGATAAATATTGTGTGGGACATGTATGCCTCAAAGGATTCTGGTGCTAGGGTGGGTAGGATGAGACACATAATAAAATATTCACCAAGTTACCTAAGCCCAGATACTATACCTTCTGCCATTAATGTGTTAGTCTGGGTAGACTAGAGAAACAAATTCATAAACACGCATATGTATATAAGGGAGAGGTTTATATACAAGAAGAACATTGAGAAAACATCCTGACGCAATGCAGTCCAAGCCCACAAGGCTGATATTAGCCATATGTCTGATACCAGTCTATAAAGTCTTCTTCAGATTCACAAGACGCATACAATGACACCAGGACAATTGCTGCCCTGTGGGAGTAGAATCTTTTGTATCCACAGTGGTAGAAGCATCTCAGCTAGGGCCTCTCTGTAACTTCTCAAGGATCTCAGCACTGGCAGGAGTCTCTATGTGACTTTTCTGATTTCAGAGGTCTGGTTCCATCAGGGTGAGCCCATGTGACTTCTCCTCCGGCTCCTTCAGTTTCTAGAACTCAGGGTCTATCACCATGCTGCCATGTTGTTTTGTCAGTAGAGGGTCTCAAAGGGACTGAGCTTATTCGCTCACCTCCAAGAGGAAATACCATGACGTTTCCCTGAATTCTTAGGAGAATGCCATGCCCACACAGAGTCCTCATTGGCTAGCTCCAGATTGACGGGCTAGACTCCACCCCATTATTCCAATCCTGAAATTGACACAAGAGTACATGACTGCCACATATTGTATGGCATTAAGTATTGCTTAAGCCTAGATGCTATACCTTCCCCCAAATATACAGGAGGCAGTGAATATATATGCAAGCCTTATCTTTATGTACATATAGAAGCCAAAAGAGACAAAGGTTTCATACAATCACTCTTCCAAGATGTGCCATCAGGTCTCAGCACCAATGAGCTGCATTCTGTTTTATGAAGTCATTCAAGTCCCCACTCCAACACAAGAATGAACTAGACATGAGGTTCCAAGAAACCTCAGAGATATAAATTGGAAAAGGTAATATATATCCTTAAACTCTGTGCCATTAGTCCATGCCGACTCATAGTGACCTTATAGGACAGGGTAGAACTGCCTCTATGAGCTTCTGGAACAGTAACACTTTAGATGAATAAAATGACCATACTTCTCCCACTGAGTGGCTGGTAGTTTTGAACTGCTGACCTGGAAGACCACAGCCCAATGCATCGTCACTATGCCACAAGGGATTACAAAAGAATTATCCCAAGTTACAGAAGTGTTGGGGCTGTGAAGATGCACGGATCTGTGCTGTTACTGGATGTAATCATTACAAAATTCAGGAGTCATCACAGGGCTAGTTGATGGGAATACCTTGAACTTCGACCATTAAAGACCAGTTGACTATCACAGTAAAAATGTATTTCATGTCATTGGTCTAAATTACAGCATTGGAAGTCTAACTGGACTAGTAACTAATCAAGAGTGTGCCAAAGGACTAAAGATGCTGAATGGTCTCTAATCTTTTATATAAATATAGTTTTCATTGAAATGCTTGTGAGGTAATTAAATTTGGCACCTGATGAGACACATAGAGCTAAGACACACAAACCTTTGCATCCTATAATAAATTTCTCATGTTTCCTACATTCTTATAGAGTTATGTTGTCTTTGCTAGTTACCATCATCCCCTTAGTTCCAACTTAAGTGGTATATATCGTGTTAGCTTGGGTAGACTAGAAAAACAAATTTATAGACACTTGTATGTATATAAGAGGTTTATATACAAGAACAATTGGACATTGAGAAAATATCCCAGCCCAGTCCAGATCAAGTCCATAAGTCCTATATTAGCTCCAATGTTCGACACCAATCTAGAAAGTTCTCTTCAAACTTATGAAACATGCGCACTGACACCAAATGCAGGACGATCAGAGGCTGCATCAAGTCTTGTGGATCCAGTGGCATTTTAAGCATCTCAGTATTTGCAGGGATCTCCACGTGGTTCTTTCAGAAATAAAACGATGACTGCCTTAGGCTAGCTTCATTGGCTTCTCCTCAATGATGTCTCACAGGGAGTGAGTATGTCTCCCATCACCAGAGAGTTATTTGCCTCTTTGCCTGTCAGTCAAACTGTGAGTTTATTGACAGGCTAAATAACCCCTTCATTCTTAAGTCTCTCAGTTTGACAACAGATTATGTGACCTGCACATATATAACAGAACAAAAGATTGTCCAGTTCATCCTGTGCCATTGTCATCAACATAGATATGTTTGAATAGCTTATTGCAGCTATTGTGAGGTGAGTCCTAACCTAGTGGGTTTTCTTCCAGCATCATAGTGGACACCATTCTGTTGTAATTTAAGGATTTTCAATGGCTTTTTTTCAGAAGTGATCAAAGAATTAATTGATCATCAGACCTTTCCTTCTAATCTGTCTTAGTCTGGAAGTTTTGCTAAAGCATGTCCACATGGGTGACCCTGCTAGTGCAGCATCATACCAGCACACAAATAACCACAGCACAATAAACTGACAGGCTGATGATGATTAAGCAAACACCATAAACATACATGAAGTTTTTCCCAGTGTCCACCTCTACAAACAGTGGTTTAGAGTCTGAGCCTTAGACTAGTGGCATCAAACTCTGAAAGGTAGAAGAGCAGACTGAAAATGGTCCCCTAAAGTAGAAGAAGGTATTGAAGTATCAATCCAATAAAACCAAACACCTCATGGGATTTGGTTCTTTGGTTGGTAGGCTTATGATCATTATTTCATGGAGCATCCTAGATGACTGGCCTAATAATATACCTGCTGCTTCTGTTCTACCTGTCAGCTTATCGTCTAGTGCCTGGACTCTTGTAAGCTTACAGGATGCCATTTACGTCACAATGAACAGTCTCTACCTAGAACAACAGAGGAAGAGGAGAGTCAAAAATCAGAGAAGGACATAGAATGTATGGCTAATTATCTCCATGAATAACTGCCTTTTTTCCCACAAAGAAATGGATGATGCCCAAACACCATCACTGAACGAGAAGTCATTGTTAGGAACTGTTGGGTCAGTTCTGACTCATAGAAAGCCACTGTTTAACAAAACTGACATAGAAGTGCTAAAGGCAACTGAAACCCAAGGGTCTGTGGAGTATATCACTAATGAGGAAAAGCTGATTTGCCCACAGGACTCCCAAGTGACCCATCAGCTAACTCAAGGGAAATGCATTCAGCAAAATTCTAATAGAAACATCTATTATGAAATCTGTATTTTGTGAAGACTTTCTTAAAACTTACATTGGTCTATGATCCTTTGATATTTTAGAATGAGCCACTAACACACTGACTGGCACCTTTGTTGTACTGGGGTGGCTTGTATAGTTCTATAATGCTAAAAGCTATGTCACCGCTATTTTAGATACCATCTGAGCTACCCAAAGTGAACAAGTTTGGAGCTTCCAGACTACAAACAGACTACAAAGAAGGAATAAAATGAATCCACTTCTGAAGGATTAGCCACTGAGCGCCCTACAGATCATTGTCAGCTATGGGGCCAAAAGATGGAATAGGCTGTCCTCTTATAAAGGATTAGCCACTGACAGCCTTATGAAGACCAACCAATCATTGCACCATCAGGGAGATGGATTAACACAGCGGCTTCAAAAATGTGCTCAAACATAGCAACAATTGTGTGGATGGTGCAGAAAGAGGTGGCGTTTTATTCAAAAAGTTGCTAGGAATTGAAAAGGACCCAATGGCACCTAAAAACAAAAATAGCAGCATCTGGATCTTGGTTTCTAAAGGCCATTTTTCACAAATAGTAACCAGACTTGCCTACAGAAAACTCTATTCTAAGTCTGAGGTTGGGAAAGTACAAGATGGGAGATGGTGTTTTCCCAGAAAGCAAAGAAATGTTTACTCAAAGAATGAAGTGATCACATCAATAAGACAAGTACAGCACCTTTAAGGACTGCCACTGCTCAAAATTGGAATTTTTAGCCAGACAAAAAATGATTTGTAATGAATTATAAAATAATGAATAGTTAAAAAGTCAAAAGGCCATTTAATGCTCAACTAAGGGAATGTTAGAAACACAATGACTTTGTTGCAGATGTCCACTTGAGAAAGATTATTGATTCAAATTCACCAATAGGTATCTTGGAAGAAAGATCAGATAACTTGCAACCTAAAAATTGTAGTCTTTAAAACCCCTTAGAGCAGTTCTAGTCTACACAAATGGGGTCTCCATGACTAGCAAAAGCAATTAACAGCATGATGTCAAATCCTTATTCTGAGTATTGAAAATTAAAGAGAAAAATGTTGTTCATTTGTCCTGTCTTTTGGGAAGGAATGGCAGTCAACACCAAGGTGATAAAAGAGAATTTCTTTACAGAAGAATATTAACTACCATAAAGCAAAAGATGGAATTAGAAAAAGAACTGTTCTATAACTCTCTATAACTCTCAAGATGTTGAATCAATTATTGACAGAAACTTATTCTTCATGACTTTGAGTTGTAATCCATCCTGAAAGCTGTAATCTTTGAACAACATCAGCAAGTGCTACAATTCCTCCTCTCTTTTAGCAAGCTAAGTTATGTCATTGGTATATCTCAGGTTGTTTATAAAACCATCTAACCCTGATGCCACATAAACTTTTATACAGCTTCTCAGATTATTTGTCCAGCATACAGATTTAATAAACCTGGTGAAAGGATACAACCCTGATGCACACCTTTCCTGATTTTGCTGAAGATCATTTTATTAGGAGTTCTTACAGCTCTTATAATAATCCATACATCAATTGTATTTGTACATATGTTGCCATCATCATTTTCTAAACATTTGTTTTCTATTTGAGCCCTCGGAATCTACTCCCCTTTTTTCTCCTTTGACCCCCTCCCCTCATAACCCTTTGATACATCATAAATTATTATTATTTTCATATCTTACACTGACTGCTATCTCCCTTCACCCACTTTTCTGGTGTTGATCCCCCAGGGGGAAAGGGGAGAGTATGCATTGATCATTGGGATCGATTCCCCCTTCCTCTCCTCCTCCCTCCACCTTTCCCTTACTCTCATGGTCTTCCTACTCCCATTTTTGTTCCTGAGGGGTTTATCTGATCTGGATCCCAAGAGATGTGAGCTTTTATCTGTACCAGTGTACATTCTTCAATCTAGCCACACTGAGATCATGATAGTGAGGAGTGTGGAAGCTTCAAAGAATGAAGAATATTGTGTGTTTCATTGGTGCTATACTGCACCCTGGTAAACTCATCCCTTCCTTGTAACCATTCTGTGAGGGAATGTCCTATTGTCTGCAGCTTGGTTTGTGGTCTCTTCTCCAACCCCTCTCATCCTCAATATGCGTTTTTGTTTTATTTTGGGTCTTCTGATGCCTGTTACCTGATCCTGTCAACATCTCATGACATCACAGGCTGGGTGTGCTTCTTCCACGTGAGTTTATTGTTTCTCTCCTAGATGGCCACATGTCTACTTTCAAGCCTTTAAGACATCAGACGCTATATCTTTTGATAGCCAGGCACCATCAGCTTTCTTCACATTTGCTTATGGATCCATTTTGTCTTCAGTGATTGTGTCAAGAGGGTGAGCATCATAGAATGCCGGGTTGTTAAAACAACGTGTTTCTGGTGTTGAGGAAAGACTTGAGCAAAGGCCCAAAGTCTGTCCAGTATCTCAATGCATTTTCATATAAATATATGTACATAGGCCAATACCTCTATTTATAAGAAGTAGTATTTTTACACATGTGCACCTCTATCGATAACTTTGCTTTTGCCTTTTACCTTTCTCCTGCCCCGCCATCAGGCTCACCCTTCTTCTACCTCATAGTAATTTCTCGCAGCTAGCTTGCTATTGCTCCAATATCACCCAGATCTCTACAACCTCCTCGTTCTTGATTTTAGCTCCCTAATTGTTTCCCCAGCTATGGCGTTGTTCGCTGACTACTCCCACCCCACCCACCACCTTATCCTTCCCCCATTGATTCTGTTGCTCTCTCCTCAGGATAGTTTCATATACTTATCTATATAGGTAGGTAAAGCAACAATAACAGGAAAAACAAAAAGGAAACAAAAGTTCAAATTAGAAGGGGGGGGTGGCGAGAAAAAGAACACATAATTCCAGGTCTGCCTGTTAACCTTTATGCCTATTTCCCCACAAGTTCCAAGAACTGCCTCTCCTAGCCTGAAGTCTATTTTGAGGGGTCCTGAGGGGCTTTGTGTCTTGGCTTTGTTCCCATTGCTAATGTGTTATGTTTCCCTCTGGGTTCACTCCACTGTGGGGGTTTCAGAACAGACTTATTTATTCCCCACCACTTGTCCCCAGTATTGTCCTCTATTGTGGTACGCTCCAGTGAGGGGACATCATGCCTTAGGTCTCTACAGTCTTCTCTGTGAAGGCAGCTCCATGCAGGGACATCACACTCAGGGGCCTAGTCCCTCACTCTCTTTCCCCCTATTGGTTTGCTTCTGTATAGGCACATCAGACCAGCCTCTTGCCCCAACCTGCAGGTTTAGTATTGTCCTCTGTAGCACATACTTCTCAAGAGGGAGGTCGGTTTGGCTATGATTGGGGTTGGCCCAGTAGAAGTCTCTGTTCATGAGTTGCTTCATGTAGTTACACTGCCCTCAAGCTTTGGCACACTGTGGGGGTGTCTGCACTCACATTCCCATTTCTGTGGATACATAAACAATACCCTCCCCTGGATGGATTCGTGCCCTGCTCCCCCAATGTTATCCTCTCCCTCTTGTTTCTTTTTCTCACCACCACCTCCTTTTCCCTTATTTGTGCTGAGATGACATGTAAATCTTTGGGTTTGGTCTGTCCCCCATCTGATTGCCTATTCCTCAATCCATATAGTGAGAGATAAATGGCTTTACATCTATATCTAATGTACTGATTATACTTATCTTAGTGGATATGTGTTGTACTTCTCTTTATGATTGGCTGACTTTGATTACCATAATTTTCTCCAACTTTTTTGATGAAGCAATTTGCTTCATGCAATCATGAGTGCTTTTTATGGATGCATAGTACTCCTTTGTGTGTATGTACCAGAGTTTTCTAATACACTCTTCTATCAATAGAAATTTAGGCTGTTTGAAATTCTTTGCAATTGTGAATTTTGCTGCAATAAGCATTAGAGGACAGACTGGTGACAGTCTACTTCTTATCTCTTCTGGGTATAGGACCAGTAGAGGGATTGTTGAGTCATAAGGTAACTCAATTTCTACTTGCATTAAATATCACCAGATCACTTTCCACAAAGGCTGTATATATCTACACAACCACCAGCCATGGAGGAGAGTTCCTATCTCACCACATCCTCTCCAACATTTGTTACTCCCTGATTTTCTGATTTGAGCTACCCTCAAGAGTGTTAGTTGATCTCGTGGTTGTTTTAATTTTCATTTCTCTGATGGCTAATGATCAGGAGCATTTTCTCATATGTTTCTTGACCATTCTGGTTTCTTCTTTAGTGCAACTTCTGCTCAGGTCTTTTGTCCATATCTTCAGGAGATTAACTGTTTTCTTGTCTTCACAGGCTATATCAGTATTGTAGATTTTAGTAACAAGTCCTTAGTCTCTGGTGCATTATTGATAAAAAAAATCCTCTCCCAATCAGTGGGTTATCTTGTCCTTCTCTTGGTGATGTCTTTCGAAGCAAACAGGTGTTTTATCCTTAGTATATCGCACTTGTACATCTCAGCTTCATATGTGAGTAGATCCTTCCCAATTTCAGTTAATCTATGTATTCCCTGTGCCAAGATTCTTAGGTTTGTCCCCATTCCTTCGTTGATGGTACTGCGAGTTTGGGATGTCACTGTTCTATGATCCACCTTTAGTTTGTTTTTGTGCATGGGGTGAGGTAAGGGTCTTGTTTCATTTTTTTTTTTGCAGGTGAATATTCATTGTTTCTAGCACCACTTGTTTTTTTGTTTTGTTTTATCACTTTATTGGGGGCTCGTACAACTCTTATCACAAATCATACATACATCCATTGTGTCAAGTACATTTGTATATTTGTTGCCATCATCCTTCTCAAAACATTTTCTTTCTACTTGAGCCCTTCGTATCAGCTCCTCATTTTCCCCCTTCTCCTGCTTCCCGCTCCCTTATGAACCCTTAATAATTAATAAATTATTATTATTTTGTCATATCTTATACTGTCTGACAGCTCCCTTCACCCACTTTTCTGTTGTCTATCCCCCAGGGAAGAAGCTATATGTAGATCCTATAATTGATTCTCCGGTTGTATCCTGTCTCCACCCTCCCAGTAGTGCCACTCTCACCATTGGACCTGAAGGGGTCATTTGTCCTGGATTCCCTGTGTTCCCAGCTCCTATTTGTACCAGTGTACATCTTCTAGTGTAGCTGGATTTGTAAGATAGACTTGGGATCACGACAGTCAGGGTGAGGAAGCATTTAGGGAGTAATGAAAGCTGTATGTTTCATGCTTGCTACACCGCACACTGACTGGCTCGTCTCCTCCCCGTGACCCTTCGGTGAGATGTTCAGTTGTCTAGAGATGGGTCTTGGGTACCAAACCTGTACTCCCCTGCATTCACATGATATGATTTTTTTGCTCTTTGATGTCTGATACCTGATCCCTTTGACACCTCATCATGACACAGGCTGGTGCGCTATTTCCATATGGGTATTGTTGTTTCTAAGACAGATGGCCACTTGTTTACCTTTAACTCTTTAAGACCCCAGATGTTATATGTTTTGATAGCTGGGCACCATCAGTTTTCTTCACCATATTTCCTTATGCACCCATTTGTCTTCAGTTATCCTATCGGGAAGGTGAACACATGATATGATTTTTTGTTCTTTGCTGCTTCTGAGGTAGATGGCTGCTTGTTTACCTTCAAGTCTTTAAGACCCCAGATGCTATATTTTTTGATAGCCTTGCACCATCAACTGCTTCCCCATATTTGCTTATCCACCTACTTTGTCCTCAGCAATCATGTCGGAAAGGTGAGCATCATGTAATGCCAGTTTAATAGAACAAAATATTCTTTCATTGAGGGAGTACTTGAGTGGAGGTCCTATGTCCATCTGCTACCTTAATACTAATCCTATAGGGCTGAGTCCCAGTGGCGTAGTGGTAATAAACCTAAAAATATTGTGGTCTGTTCCTCCCTTTCCTTGTAGGCAGTCTGTTGATTCTGTTGATTCTGGCAAAGAACCAGCTTTTTGCTGCATTGATTTTTTGCATTTTTCTCTCGTCATCCCATTCTTTTAGTTTTGCCTGATTTTTGTTTATTTTCCTTTGCTATGGAAGGGATTGTTGTGTAAACTCTGCTCTAGTTCCTGGAGGCTTTGAATTGGCATATCAGTTATAAGTCTCTCTTCCTTTTTTATACATGGATTTGTCACTATCAAACTCCCTCTGATAACTGTTTTTATTGTATCCCATAGGTTTTGTTACATGGTATTTTCATTCTCATTGGTTTCTAGAAACTTCCTAATTTCCTTTCTAATCTGGGCCAGTACCAATTGCTGGTGCAGAAGATTGTTATTCACCCTCTAAATGTCTTGCCCTAGTTTTTCTAGTCATTCTTTAGTTGATCTCCAGCTTTATGGCATGGTCATCTGAGAGGGACAGCTGAGTGATCTCACTCTGTTTGATGTAACTCAGATCCCAGCATGTGATCTATTTGTTAAACTGAGCCATGTGCAATTGAAAAGAATGTGATCTTTTTTTTTTTTTTTTTTTGCATTTGGATGGAAAGTCCTATAAATTTCTATGATGTTCAGTCACGAAATTGTAATATTTAGCTCTAGCCTCTTCTCTGAGATTCTTTCCCTGAAATCTTTCTCTGATATCAATGTGTTAAAATCACCTACATGATTGCTGAGTCTGAGATTTCTTTTTCATCTTTTGAACATTTTTTAATGAATTTCAGGGGACTCTTATTAGACATGTAAATATTTATTACACTTGCTGGTTCCTGGTCTACTGATCCTTTGAGCATTATATAGTGCCCATCTATGTCTCTTGTTATTGTTTGCACCTTGAGGTCAATTTTGTCAGAGATTAGTATTGCAACTCCTGCTTTTTTCAAGTTGTTGTTTGCCTGGTATATTTTCTGCCAGCATTTTATTTTTAGTCTAATTTTGTCTGCAAGCTTAACATATATCTCTTGCAGCTTACAGATTGATGGGTTATGTGTTCTGAGTCAGTCTGCTAACCTTTGTCTTTTAATGAGCGAGTTCAGGCCATTGACATTGAGAGTTATTATTGCCATCTGTGGACTCACTGCTGGCATCTCAAAACTTTTGTATTGGGTGCTTTTCCTGTCTTCCTTTATATCAGTGTGCTGTGTTTATGTGAGGGGATTCATTCTTGCCTTCTTTTCCCATTGAGGCAATATTATCTTGGTAGTTGTTTTTGGCTCATTGACTTCTGAATGAAGTTGTGCTATATAGTGGTCTCTTGTTGCTGGTTGGGGAATCTTGGTCTTCTGACTACAGTGAGTCAGCAAGGGTTTCCCATAGCATTGCGTTTCTTGTGGCTTATTCTTTGAGTTTTTCCTTGCCTGGGAAGACTCTTACCTCACCATCTCTCTGAATAGGTCGTTTGGCAGGATAAAGGATTTTCATATTGGCGTTTTTTCCCTCACTTTTGAGATGCTACTCTACTCTTCTTTTCATGGTATCTGCAGATAGGTCTGAGAATATTCTTACTTGAGCACCATTGTATGTAATTCTCTTCTTTTCTCTTGCTGTTCTTAATTTTTTTCTCCTTTTGTGAAGTTGGGTAATTTAACTATCATGTGCCTTAGTGAGTTCTTCCTGAAGTCTAGTATACTGTAGTTGATGTTCTTTCTGCTTTCTGCATGAGTGTCTGATTCTCATTCATTAAGGTGGCAATGTTTGCTACCAGGAATTTTCTCACTAATTTAGCTGCTCACTTCGTCATTGTGTCTTGTTCCAGAAGACCAAGTATTTGAATATTGTTCCTTTTCACAGCATCTTGTAATAGTTCTCAAGTTTCCTTCTGCTTCTTTGACTATCTTATTTAAATATCTTTCCTCTTTATTGAAGTCTGCCAGAATGTCCTCAAGATCACTGATATGATTCTCTGCCTCTTCTAGTTGGTTGGTGAGGTACATTATCTGGTATTTTGCTTCTGTTGCCTCATCCATTAGATCTTGCATTTTCCTGAACCTCATCCCTTCTATCACGGCCTCCATCTCCTCTATCATTGTTTCTTAGTTCTGTGTTCCTTTCCTTATATCCTACGTTACTCCAAGCAGCATTCTGAGCATTTCTTTGTATTGCAGGTCAGTGTCTGTTTCTTCTATAGCATCATTAGGTTTAGGATTTGCTCTGCTGTTGGGTTTTGTTTCTCTTGTTTTCTTGTTGAAGGTGCTGATGTATGTTGCGTTCTGCATGTCCTTTAGGAAGAAGATGGTGCCATGTTCCTGGGAGACTGAGGAGGCCTGAGCTCTTTCTCTGTATTCCTAATAACTGGTTTCAGAGACTAACTGTGGCCTACTCTGGTGGTAGGTTGGACTGCTGTATAGATGAGATACTGCAGTGACCAAGAGGTCAATGGCAGTGTAGGGGCGCAGTTGAAGGGTGAGCTGAAGCCAGCTACTATAGGTATGCCCCTGAGCAAGGTTTGGGTGGCCCTTCAACATGGACACAAGCCTGGTCTGGACTTTATGGTCACAATTTTCAGTTTTTTAAAGACTGTGGAGCCCAAAACTGGTAGAGTCAGTTTTGGCCATAGTCTATGGCTTTCTGCATCTGTTGACTTTTCCTGCTTTGTTATGTTAAAATTCTAGGCCCTGCTCTAGGGATTATAGTTCTTCCTTTCTTGTTATGTCAATGCTATGCTAATGGACCAGGTTTCTGGTGACTTACATACAAAGTTACACAGAAGAACACAACCTAGAATTGAAAGTGTGCTTTTTCTTTTCTTTTCTTTTTATAACTGATTTGCGGTGTGCCCTGGTGGGGGTGGGGAAGAGGGCTGTTGCACACTGTCCTCCATGAAAGGGGGACCAGATTAACCAAGTAAGTTTGGGGCCAACTGGATCTGAATTCTCCCCAAGCTGCACTCCTGTCATTCCTGTCTCCAGCACAACTCTGCAGGTCATGTTCTGTGGATCTTTGTTCTGTCATGAGTAAATATCCCAGGGGCTTTTCAATTAGTGCGTATTAGTGTATAACTATCTATTATTACCCATTCTGGCAGGTTTGTAGCTGGAGTGAGGGGGGAAAGGGATGACTTATGTAGTCACTCCATTCCTGACTGGGGAGGGGAGATGCAAAGTCCAAAAATGCAGGAGTGGGGAGGATATCAAAGAAGGGAATTCCAGTGTGAGATCTTGTGATTATCTCTCAGAGACTTTCCAAGAGCCTGGTATTATTACCACCTTTAGACACCAGCCTATGGAAATTAATGAACGCTGTGAGTCTAAGCTTCCCAATATTGACCTCCTCACCTATTACTTTTCTAATCTAACAACAGGAACACTAGGCAGATGATTCCACCTGGAAGCTATCTTCCATCTTTCTTGATTTTAAACCAAGTAGTCTTCCTGTGTTCTGTTCAAACATCTGACTCTTATCCTACATACAGTGAGAAATGGTGTTCACAGGATGCATAGTGGGAGATTGAAGGGTGGGATAGGTAGCTACTCAGGGATACTGGGCACACACTGATCTCAGGCCAGTCATGAGAAGCAACGGAAGCACTAGGCAGGCCAATCACATATAGTTGTACCAGCTTCATGAGTCACAGTGGGGGAAGGGGTGACTCAGGAGACCTGAGCTGAGAAGGTTATGGGGATACCTCATGGTATGCTGGTGGAGAATAGATATTGTTAGGTATAGGAAGCAGGTTCTAGGGGTTGTCATGGTTATAGTGGTGAAGGATAAATTAAATATACTGGAGTCCTTTATCAACCCTGTCACTTGTGAAAGGGAGTGTGCAGTTCTTGAATTAATTGTGTTTATAACAGAGCACCCCTTTGTAGTAACCTTCTACACAACTCCAAATTCTCCAGTCCTCTCAATGGTCCCAAGGTAGCTATAGGATATCATAGCAGGTGCCATAGGGAGGAGTGGCTTCTGGTCAGAAGATAGTTTGGGTAGGACCAGTAGGACCTTGTGTTCCCTGGTTCTCTCAACCAGGAAAGAGACAGTTGTTAAGTAACCCTTAAATACTGTTTCAATTCCTATGGAAGGGAAAGTATCCCAGTGTTTTCTTTCTGAAAAGCTAATAATAATAAATTTAATGAGGTTGACAGGGCCAGCTCCAACCCAACTAAATGACACCCTCTTTCCCCCAGAAGAATAGACTTTAGATGACAGCACTGAAGCTACAGCTTGAGGAGAGGAGCATGTCTGATCAGAGTATACAAGAGAAATGAAGAAGGAAGGAGAGTGAGTGAAACATAAACTGGCCCACTGCATTAGTCTGGGGAGACTACAGAAACAAATTCATAAACACACACATGTATATGAGTGAGTTTTATATAAATGATAATTTTACATTAAAAAAACATCCCAGCCCAGTCTAGTCCAAGGTCATAAGTCTAATATTAGCCCATATGTCCAATACCAATCTATAAAATCCTCTTCAGACTCACAAAACACGTGCAATAATGCCGAAAGCAGGACAAGCACAGGCCAGCAAGTAGAATGTCTTTGGATCCAAAGGTATTGTAAGCATCTCTGTGTTGGCAGGGTTCTCTCTGTGGTTTCTTCAGCTTCAGAGGTCTCGTTGCATCCATGTGGCTACTCTGGCTCCAGGCACTAGTGTCTTGTCAGCTGCAATGTCTCGTAGGAAGTGAGCCTTGTCAGTCAAGTGTCTCCAAGGTAGTGAATAAGTGTCTCCTACTTCCAAGAAGGAAGTACCATATTTCCCAGAATTCTCAGACATGTCCACACAGAGGTCACATTGAGTATCGCCAGATTGACAGGCTGGACTCCACCACTCCACACTTAATCCTCAAATTGACATCAGATTAGGTGACTGCCATACCTACCAAGCCCCGAGGAGGATATTCTTGCTCAGAGAAAACAATGAACAGAGAGGACCATAAGGTCGGCCCCACCAGGAAACACAACATCCCTCAATGAGCCATAGTACTACAGGGAAAAACACTGGAGACACAGTAGAGAAATTGCGCCCAATCTGACCCCATCACACTGGGGCAAAGCACTAAAGGCATGCAACAGCGCAATACAAGAAGCAAGGCAATGAAGTTCCTAGGGAATACCAAAAATAGACTTTGGGGTCAAAGTGTAACATGACATCATACTCCACTGGAAAACATTCATAAAGGTCAACAAACACCTGGAGCTATTTATAGGCTTTTCCATTTTTGTCATTGGCTTTCATTTTGTTCTGGTTATTTTGTTTGTTTGGGAGTTTATGTTTTCGTTTTTTTTTGGGGGGGGGTGTTGGTATTGGTTTTATCTTCCTTTGTAGTTTTGTTTGGCATTGCCTTGCTTTGTGCTTATTAACATCTCTGCATGTATATCTAACTGAGATCGGCGGGATAAACAATTTGCAGAAGAAAGCAATGGGACAAAGGAACAACAAGTGAACTAAAATCCATGTAGAAAAGGACATAGTATGCCTAATGGGACTTGATCAAGGGCAAAGAAACCAAGAGGAATTACTGAAATCTGAATGAAGGCCAAACATAATAATGGGACAAGAGGAAAGTAAATGAAAATAGAGGAAAGAACAAGGTGGCAAAGAACAGTTTTAAAGATTTAAATACAGATATTTACATAAGAAAATATATTTATATATAACCATAGGTAAATAGATCTATGTTCTTATATTTATATGTTAAATGTATATGTTTATATATATGTTTTCATATATTTATTTATATGTTTATATTATATATTTATATTATATATATTTATATGTTTATATAAATATAAATTTATATGTTAAAGTAGCAGATAGACATTGGGCCGCAACTCAAGTACTTCCTCAATGCAAGAACATTTTGCCTAATAATCTGGCATTTTGTGATGCTCACCTTCCCAACATGATCACTGAAGACAAATGGGTGCATAAGCAAATATGGTGAAGAAAGCTGTTGGTACCCAGCTTTCAAAGATATGGCTTCTGGGGTTTTAAACATTTTAAGATAAACAAGTGGCCACCTAACAGAGAAGCAACAAAGCCAACAGACCAGCCTGTATGATCATGAGGTGTAGAGTGGATCAGGTATCAGGCATCTAAGACCCAGAACAAAATCATGCCAATGTTAATGAGGGGTAGGTGGGTAGGTGTCGAGTGTAGACCCAAATCCCATCTGTTGACAATTGGACATCCCCTTACAGAAGGGCCACAAAGAAGAGGTGAGCCAGTCAGGGTGCAATATAGCACTGATGAACCATACCACTTTCATCAAGTTCTTTGGTGCTTTCTTCCCCCCACTATCATGACCTCAATTGTATCTTACAAATCGCACTAGACCAGAGCATGTTCACTACAACAGATAAGAGTCTGCAACACAGAGACTCCAGGACAGATAAACCTCTCAGGACCAATGATGAGAATAGGGATAACTGGAGGGAAAGGGGAAGGTGGGGGGAGAAAGGGAGAATAGGTCACAATGATCAGCATATAGCCCTCTTCCAGGGGGATGAACAACATAAAAGTGGATGAGGGGAGACAGCAGATGATGCAAGATATGAAAATAATAATTTTAAGGGTTCATAATGGAAGGAAGGTAGAGGGGAGGGGAAAACGAGGAGCTGCTATCAAGCACTCAAGTAGAAGGAGAATGCTTTGAAATGATGATGGCAACTTATGTACAAAGGTGTTTCACACAATAATGTATGAATTGTGCTAAAAGCTGCAAAAGTACCCAATAAAGGTATTTATTTTTTTAATTGGCATGACATGGGTCAAGCACATCTTAGTTTTCAACGTGATATTTTTACTCTTCAATCCTTTGAAGAAGTCTTTTGAATTTTATTTGCCCAATGTAACATGTCATTTAATTTTTTTTTTTTTAGTTTTTTAGGCATCACTGCCCTATGGTGGTGGGAGTAGGAGGCCCAGCCTTTGCTCCTGTGAGCTGGAATTAAACCTCCGACCCAATGGGCTGCAGTCCTGCGCACAACCACTACGCCACCGGGGCTCAGCCTGTCATTTAATTTTTTGACTACTGATTTCATAAGTGTTGATTGTAGATCCAAGTAAAATTAAGTCCTTAACAACTCAAACGTTTTCTCCATATATCATGATATTGATTATTAAAAAGAAAATTCAGAAATTTTTAAAGGCCAAGGTCTAACAACTATCTGGAGCCAGCTACACCATGTTGCCTCACTATCCTCCTAAGACCTAATCATGTCATGCCCTGAATCTGCGTCACATTTCTATGATCTCTGAAAGGCCCACTTTGGTAGATGCCTACAGCAACTAGAGAGGGGCATTCGCTGGTGTAGGGAAGAGAAGCATGGTTTCAAACCACATCAGTGGGAGAGAATCTGAGTGGGAAATCTAAATCATTCCTGCTGTGGCCTGTTCCTGAATCGCACTTCTAAATTCCCTAAGTTGGCCTGCTTTGGTAGCATGGCAGGGCTTCAGCCAGAGCCTGAAGGGGAACATCAGTGGCATAGGGAAAGGGGGACCTCAGCATGGTTCGACTGCATTCCTTTGAGTGAGAAGCAGAATGGAGAGTCAGAACTGAACCCCACAGTGCCAAGAATCTAGTCCCTGTGTCTAGCTTCCCCTACTTGGCCTCTTTACCACTTAATCCCTGAGTCATATGAAGAGAGGTCTAAGTGAGGTATTCTTCATCAGTGCCATCTTCCCAGAAGTCTCCAGGAAGAATTTTTTTAAATTAAATATTTTATTGGGGGCTCTCACATCTCATCACAATCTATACATTCATCCAGAGTGTCAAGCACACTTGCACAGATGCTGCCATCATTAGTTTCAAAGCATTCTCTTTCCACGTGAACATCTGATATCAGCTCCCTATCCCTCTCCTACCCACCCTCCCTCACAAACCCTTGATAAGTTATAGATTATTATCGTCATCCCTTACATTGTCCTTCATGGTCCCTCATCCACTTTCTCATTGTTCATCTCCCTGGGAGGGGCTTCTAGATTGGTTCTTGTGGTCAATCCCCTTTTCTCCCCTCACTCTTCCCTAATCATCCTGGTATCTCTACTCTCCTTGTTAGTCCTGAGAGGGTTCTCTGTCCTGGATTCCCTGTGTTCCAGGCTCTTAATCTGTAGCAGTGTGAATACTCTGGTCTAATCCATTTTATAATATAGAATTGTGGTCATGATAGTGAGGGGAAGGAAGCACCAAAGAACTAGAGGAAAGTTGTAGGTTTCATCCATGCTATACTGTGCCCGACTGGCTCATATCTTCCCTGTGACCCCTCTATGAGGGAATATCCAATTGTCTACAGGTAATCACTGGGTCTCCCTTTCATAACATCCCCACCACCACCATTCACACTGGATATGATTTTGTTCTGGTTTTAGAAGCCTGATACCTGATTCCATCAACATCTTTTGATCACCCATGTTCATGTGCTTCTTCCATGTGGGCTTTGTTGCTTTTCAGCTAGATGGCCACTTGTTTATCTTCAAGCTTTTTAAAACACCAGGCACTATATCTTTTGGTAGAATGGCACCTTCAGCTTTCTTCACCACATTTACTTAGCACCAATTTTGTCTTCAGGATTGTGTCAGGAAGGTGTTCTCGTGTTGAGGGAGTACTCAAGTCAAGGCCCAATGTCCATCTGCAACATTAATTTTTAGCATATAGATATGAGTATATCATTTTATTCTACTCTCGTTATTTATATTTCTATATATACATATATATATCCCTGTATTTAGACCACCCTTTGCCTTCTGATTCTTTCCTTTATTTCCTTTTACTTTCCTCTTCTTCCACCATCTTGGTTGGCCTCAGGAAGAAGTTTTAAGAAAATTTAAATTTCTGTTGGTGAGGAAATGGCTAACTAGGAAAGTTGTGCTGAGAAAATTTTTTTTCTTCCATCACAATTCTTTGAGTGAAAAAGACTGTCCTATGAAATTTCTTTAAGAAAACTGATCCCATCCACCTACCCACAAACCTGATTTTGCTGCTTCTTTTAGTTCCCAAAACCCAAAGAAACACAATTTGCCTCCCTTGAGAATTCAAAAAAGCTTTGGAATTCTGAAACTTTCAAAAGTTTTGACCAAATGGTGTAAATCAAAGAGCTAAGAATTCTTTGGGAAAAGTTAAGAGTTGGAAACACCACCTTCAGAAATGTATGGACCTGGATCAATGATATGTTGAGACAATAGTTTGATATTTTGACCTTTTTAGTTAATGAAGAGTTTTATGATTTTTTTGTAGCAATTCTTTTTTACGTAGCCTCATCTTCTGGCCATATCCTATAAATTAATGCATATGTGGGTCTTTGTGAATAACTTATTTCACTTAACACAATGATTTTTAAGTTTCATTCATATTTTAATTAAAAAGATACATAGATGAGTAATCTATTGTATGGATGTACCACACTTGCTTATCCTTTCATCCCATTTGAATTGGTTGCATATTTGTCTGCTTTGACTCATGCTGCTATAAACATCTGTGCACAAGTATCTGTTTAAATATCAACTTACAATTATTTTAGGTGTATACATAGGGATGGATTTACTGTCATATGCATAGCCTAATACATTTTGGGGAATTATAAAGCTATTTTCTACAAAGACTTTATTCTTTTGCATTCCCAGTAGATGTGTATAAGGCTTCCAGTTTTCCCAAAAGCTGGTCAGTTTTTGCTATTTTCTTTTCTATTTTTTCTATGATAGACACCCTCAGGGACATGAAGTGGTACATCTTTGTGGGTTAGATTTGTATATCCCCAATAACTAGTGCCTTTTGAGCATCTCTTTATTTGGCCATTAGTATATCTTTTATGGAAAAGGGTTCATTCGAATCTTTTACCCGCCTTTAGGTTGAATTATTTACCTTTTTGTTAATGTAAATGTAGGTTATTATCAATGATTTGTAAATATTGAATACCAATCCTATCAAAGGGGGCCTTACTGCCACAGATAATCTCCTTCTGGTGCAAATTGAAGGATTATCACTTCAAACTCACCCAGAAGCTCCATGGAACAAAGACCTGGCAATCTGTTACAGCCAAGAAAACGCTGTGGCGCGGCTCACTGTGATCCCCAGTAGATTGGACTGCCTAACAACGGCAAACCATTGTCAAGTGTGTGATTTGCAAGTGTTCCTCCCTTTGTGTAGACTGCTCTTTAATCATTGTGCCCTTTGATCCACATAAGTATTAACATTAATGAGGCCTACTATATATTTCCTCTTGTTGCTTTTGTTTTAAAAGTCATAGCTAAGATACTACTTCTTTAGCAAAGGCCACTGAGATTTACTTTTATGCTTCTTTTAAGAAATTTATGGCTTGGGCTTTTATAGTTAGATCTTGATATATTTTGAGTCAATTTTTGCATATGGGTGAGATAAAGATCCAAGTCTATTCCTTTGAAGCTATCTACAGCTAGGTTGTTTTTTTTGGGGGGGTGGTGCGGAGAGAGCATTGAACTTTGTGGTTCTTTTCTTTCTGGATTTAATGTTTGGTAATTTTCAGTGCTTAATCACAGTGGAATTTCTAGAATTGTCTAGAACGGGTTGGCAAACTCTTGAGACCAAAGAGTCAGTCCTGTCCCTCTTAATAACTTTAAAGTCACTCAAGAGCCTTAAATATATTCTTCCAAACAAATGAAACCACCATGATCTGAAATAATAACCTTCAAATGTTTTCAATGTTACTTTAGAGCTGCATGTTCACACTGAAAGAGCTGCATATGGTTTGTGAGGTGCAGTGTGCAAACCCCTGGTCTAGAAAAAGCTTTCTGTATGATCATCCATGCTAACGTGCTCAGCATGGTGCCTAGTGCATTGTGGGTGCAAAGTCAAGCTGGTTCAATTTCCTAGAGAAAAAATAGCACCATCTGCTGGCCAAGTAAAGTCAATATTCATAGAATTAGCCTTTGGTCTCCTTCATAGATCAAGTTCCATATTGCCAAACATGCAGAGAGTCTCTCTGTAATTGTGTGCAATGGAAAGAGGTCAGCGCACTATAAATAACCCTTTCCCTTTATTAGTTTAAATTCCATGAGTTCCCAGAATGCTTTTCTTGTGTTTAACAGAGAACTGGATTGCTCATCAAACTATCAAAGGTCATCCAAGAAAAAAGAAAGAAAGAACACTACTATGAAGTCAATTCCAAATCATAGTGACCTATAGGATAGAGTAGAACTGCCCCGTAGGTTTCCTAAGTCTGTAACTCTTCACAGAAACCTACTGCTATACCTTTCTCTAGAGGAGCACACATTGGATTCAACATACTCTTACTTTGATTAGCAGCTGAGTATTTTAATTGGTGCACTGCCAAGGAATCCTCTGTAACACCCTTATGCAGCTTCAATTAGCCATACTTCCCCTGCCCTCTCTGAATTGAATAAGGTCTTATCTCCACTCTCAAACTCTCTTTACTTTATGGACACATCCCATAATTTTATGATAAAATTAACAGAACGATATAATTGCTTATGTTCTCAAGGGGGAAGAAACCAAGATTTCAGTTCCTGGATTGGCCACAATACAATAACAGGTTTAAGAGGGTACTTTGAGAAAATGAAAATTAGCACTTTGAAAGCAGGTTTCTCTTAACTAAATCAAAGAACTTCAGTCTCTATTTTTGTCTTCTTTTTTTACATTTTATTGGCACCTAACACACATATCATGCAATTCAATGGTTCAACCATTTCAAGAAGAACTGTACAGTCCCTGCCCAATCAATTTTAGAATATGTTTCCCTCTTGACACGTGACTCTTCAAAGGGAAAAAAGAACCACTTCACACTTGGCTTTTTCGACAACTGGGAAAGAGTAAAGGAATAGAAGAGATAAGACATGACCCAACAGAAGTCTGCCATGGAAAAAAGATAGTGTGTGTGTGCGCGCGTGTGTGTAAAAGAGCGCTTCATATCAAAGAGTAAACTGTGTGTGAGAAAACACTCCAGGTCATTCCACATCAAGTCCCTAAGTCTGATAATCCTATATTCCATACTAGTCCATTAATTCCTCTTCAGACTCGCATAGCCTCTCACAATGATGTCAAATTCACAGGCTGGTGAGGGATAAGTCTTATGGATCCCACGCGGGTGGAAGCCTTTCCAGGGCTCTGCTTGCTCTCAGGGTGGCTCCACGTGGCTTGCTAACAGGAAGGCAAGAAGGACCTTTCAAATGCTCAACCCCGCCCCCCCAGGCTCTACTCCCTCTGATGACCTCATGGTGGGCTTCCGAGGACTCCGTCATGTCTTCAGTCATCTAATGGTACTGCCTCCTTGGAGCTGAAATAAGCTTCTGTACTTCATCTACTGCATAGGCTCCCCAACGTATTTGATGCACTATCCCTTTTTAAGAAATAAAAAATTGCTCAGCATTCCCTCAGCAATTAAAACCCTTTGGGATCTATAGGCTATAATCTGGGATAAAAAAGACGTATCTGCTTTTAAAAGCTTCCTGGATCATGCCAGTGGCCCCCAGTGTGCGGTCTCACTCACTTTGGGAAGCATTGGTCTAGAAGGTAGAGAATTCAGCCAGCAATTACAAGTTTCACTGAACAATCACCAGGCCTCACTGAGCACTTGCAAACCAAAGCAGAATCCATGGCCAGTTAGTTGATTCCAGATCATATCAAATGTGTAAGGTTTTGAATAGGTAAGAAAAAAAAAATCTCTTTTCATTTTAGTTATATTGAATTCTCTTTTGTAACAATACAAGCAAATTATTTGTATTTTTGTAAATATTAAAATATGAATCCAAAAGAAAAGAGAATAAATCATCAGTAATTTTCCACTTAGTGACAACTCTCATTTACTGTCTAAAATGTTTCATCCTAGGCATTTTTCTAAGGACATATTTAGCCAAATTATATCATTTGCATAGTCTCAAATTCTTATTTTCTCAATATAACATATTGTTACCATGTTCTCATTTCATTAAAGATGAATATCTTCAGAACTAGGAGGCAAAGGGCATTTATACAAGTCTAAATACAGGAATGCTATAATGTAAATGTATTTCTATATGATGATGGGGAAATAGATGTATGTGTATATTTTTATAGCACATGGGCATCGGGCCTCCAGTCAAGTACTCCCTATTCCCTCAATGTAAGAACACTTTGTTCTGTACATAAACTTATGTGGTGAAAAAAGATGTAGCATTTGAGGTCTTAAAGGCTTGGAGATAAACAAGTGGCCATCTAGCTGAGAAGTAACAAAACCCACATGGAAGAATCACATAGGCCTGTGTGATCATGAGGTGTTGAGGGATCAGGTATCTGATAGCAAATAGCAAAATATCATATCATTGTGAATAAGGGAGTGTGTGGAGTGGTAACTGAAGGCTCGTCTGTAGTCAACTGGACATCCCCTTACAGAAGTGTCACAAGGAAGAGACAAGCCAGTCAGGGTGTGGTATAGTACCGATGAAACATACAACTTTCCTCTGGTTCTTTAATGCTTTCTCCCACTCACTATCATGATCCCAATTCTATCTTACAAATCCAGCTAGACCAGAAGATGTACTCTGATACAGATAAGAACTGGAAGCACAGAGAATTCAGGACAGATGAATCCCTTAGGATCAATGGTGAGAGTGGTGAAACCAGGAAGGTGGAGGGAAGGTGGTATAGAAAGGGGGAACTCACAAGAATCTACATATGACTCCTTTCCTGGAGGATAGCAGCAGAAAAGTGGGTGAAGGAAGACATCGGACAGTGTAAGACATGACAAAATAATAATAACTTATAAATTATCAAGAGTTCATGAGGGAGGGCTGGATGGGGAAAGAGGGGGAAGATGAGGATCTGGTACCAATGGCTCAAGCAGAAAGAACATGTTTTGAGAATGATGACAGCAACAAATGTACAAATATGCATGACACAATGGATAGATGCTTGGATTGAGTAAGAGTTGTACAAGAGTTGTGCAAGCCCCCCCCCCAATAAATGATTTTTTTAAGATGATGATTTCCTTCCCCAGTTTGTTAGCACTTGCTTAAATTTTAGAAGTGACCCCACAAATTTTCAAGACCAGTAATATTGGAGAGCTCCTCTGACTACTGCCTGAGATCCCCTTTAAACTTTGAAGCAAAACTATTTCAGGAGGTCATCTCCTAGCTAAATAATGGCTCAAAAATCAATATCACTTGGAAATATTGTGATTTAAAGAAATCGAGATGTCATCATAGTTGTCAACACTTACTGTAAAGCAAACAAAAAAGGAAAAGCTGCTGGGAAGCTAGATTCCTGGAAATGGAACAACCTGAATAGAAACGAGGAAGCTGAAATACCAAGGAAAATGTAACCAATGTCCAGGAGCACCTGTAGCTCCTCACACACACACTGTGGGGGGAAAGGTGATTGCAGATAGTGCTGACCCCAGCAAGCTGCACTTTCGACCGAGCTACTGGCGTCATCCCTAGGCAGGTTCACCTTCATGGGATCAACCAGGATTTTGAGTCTCCTTACTTTAAAACAAACACAAAACTGGAGTTCTTTCAATACAGAATACTTCTTAGAATCCCAGGCTGTGATCACGGTGGTCTAAGAGGTTGGCAGAGTGACTGTTGGAGATGAGATGTCTGAACTCTTGAAGCTGTTTCTGAGTTATCATAAGGGCTCTCTTCCAGTCTTTGGCTGAAAGACCACCTCAATTGTTTGGCAAAACTCCTGGCACCTGCTTCAATTGTTTGTGAACTTTTACTCATTTCTTGAATTAAGACATGCAGCCACAGCCACCCCCACAGATACCATCCCCCCCCCAAACAAAGCAAAAAGACTTCTATTCTTTTCTTAAGTGTAATTTTATTTTTCATTTATTTACTTTTAATGTAGTCAGTGTTCCTGAACTATATTGAAGTTGTTAGGTACATAAATACCATGTAAACTTTCACCATAAACAAAGTAATATACCACTGGGGAAAGCAAAAGAAGTGAGAACTGAGATCAAGTTTCAAGAAGGAGACCCCCCAGCTTCAGATAATCACTACAGGCCCACCAGGGTGTGAATTTTGGTCATTTAAATCATGAACTTTTGCTGATCAGCATGTTCTCACTTTGATTAGAGTCTGTATGGACAATGTTGGGTATCATCAACCTCTGGCTGCTACAATTACTGTAGCCAAGCAAACCCAGGGAGACACCTCTCTTTATTCATAGCAACTTGATGGAGATTGAAATTACAAAGGTTGTTTGTCTCATTCCCTATTTCACTCTCTTCTCTCCTGACCTACTTCTGCCTCTGAAGTGTCACTCTCTTTTTATGCTGTTTCACCTTACCTTTGATACCACACTAACCTAACCCAAGTTGAATTTTTTTCTCTAGCTTCTTTGGTCTCTGGAGAATCTGGGTCTAGCTCTGTCTAGGTCCTATAGCTGTAGTCCATGCCACAGATAGAAATTGCTCTTGAAAGTTCTATATGAGAAAATTTAGGACTTACTCTGTCCTCCCCTCCCATCCTCTTATCTATATAACTCATTTTATAACACTGACAGCAGCACCAACACCTCTACACACAAGCTACTATATTCAGTCACCTTCATCTCCCTTCTGAACTCATGGAAGCTTTAGAAGTTTCCCCCAACCCATTCCATTTCTTTATAACTCCCCTTCTCCCTCTACCCTTCTCCCTCTACAGAACAGTACCAGGCCTTGTTCTAGGTCTTCTAAAGAAGAATTGTCCTAGCAATTCTCACATCAATCTGCTAAGTTTGTGTTGTTTGCTGTCAAACGTGTCCTCCTCACAGTGACCCTGTAGGGCAGAATAAACTTACCTCTCAGGGCTTTCTTGACTATACTATATACATGATAGATGTCTGGTGGGACAGTGTGAAGCATTCAGTTTGTAGAGGTTTATGCCCTCCAATTGATCTGAGGGGGAAAGATGCGGCAGTTTGTTTTCTTCTGTTAGCAGTAGAGCGCTTGAACACTGTGTCATCTAGGCTTCTGACCTTTAGAGATAAATGCCTTTCACCCACCCTCTAGAATCAGAGGAGGAAAATGACGGGCTCACAGATGCACAACTAGTACGTGGCAAACCAGAACTTGGAAGCAAGCGTCTTGCTCAGAGTTGTATGCTCACCCAACAATGTCGCACTAATCATGGTTAACCTTTATTGACCACTTGCTCTTGTTGCTGGTTATTGTCACGTCAATTCCATCTCAAAGTAGCTTCACATGTGTGGAGTAGAAGTTCTCCTTAGGGTTTTCAAGGCTGTGACCTTTTGAGAGGAGGCCTCTCTTCCAAGATGTCCCTGGGTAGATCTGAGCCATCAACCCTTCCGAGATAATTGCCTAGCGCTTAACTATCTGTACCACTCAGGGAGTCCTGACTGAGAACTTACTCCATTGAAATTGTCAATGATTTGCTTCCACTTGGACCAGCATTCATACACTTGAAAGCAGGAGTCAAGCAATCCAAGATGTGTTGCTTTGGCAAAATCTGCTGTAAAAGTTTTCTTTACAGTGTTAAAATGCAACTGTCATGGTCCCAGTTCTACTTTACAAATCCAGCTGGACTAGAGGAGGCACATTTGTGGAGAAGGGAAATGGAAATGCAGGGAACCCAAGACATATGAACCCCTTGGGGCCAGTAGTAGGAGTGGAGCTACTGGATGGGTGGAGGAAACGTGGGGGAGAGAGGGGGTGCCAACTTCGGGGATCTACACATAACCTCCTACGGTGGGGGGACATTCATTGGGGGAGAGGGTGACGGGAGACATCAGGCAGTGTAATTTATGACAAAACAATAATAATTTATAGAGTATTGAGGATTGGTGGGGACGTGGGGAGCAAGGATGGAGGAGAAGAGATGGGAGGCTGATGTCAGGGGCTCGTGTGGAAAGGTAGAGGTTTGGAGAATGACGACAGCAGCGGGCATGTGAAAAAGTATGGCACAATATATGTATTTATGTATTGTGAGAAACGATGTATGAGCCCCCAATAAAATGATTTTTTTAATGCAACAGATGTCTCAATAGTGACTAAGATGTACCTGACCCAAGTCATGATTTTTTCTATCTTCTCATATGTCTGTAGACCCTGGGGGGAAATATGACTTATGGAGAGGTGACTCATTTAAAGTGTAATGTTGGCAAAGTTACAGACCGCCTGCCTGTAGGACAAACAAGTGGATCTGGTACAGCCAGAACACTCCTTAAAAACAAGGATGGCCAGATTTCCTTTGTCTGGCTTGCTGTGGACACATCAACAGTAAAGACCACTTGGTAGAAAAGAGACGCCATGTTTAGTAAAAAGAGGGGCAGCGAAAACCCTCCACAACAAAATGACCGCAATAATGAGCTCAAATGTCAAAAATATTGAGAGCATGGTACAGAACGAGGCAGTATGTTTTCTATTCTGTCAGATGTAAGGTCACCGTGTCAGAGCCTACTCACAGACAACCAAAGAAAACCACTCCGTGACAAATGTTGGGCAACGCAGAATCCCTCAACAGCCCTGGGAGTAAGTAGTGCAAGTTTCGTCGTGGAGGTGAGAAAACTGGATGTTCGATTGCCACTTTTACCTTATCACTTAATTATTTGCTTATTGACTATGTAACCGTGATTACATTTTTGTCATACTTTAAAGTTTGCATATAGCACAATTATCTCTCTGAGAACTTAATTTTCTGTATTTTTGCCTTTTGGGAACTTTTCATTGTGAATTGGGTGAAGTGATACAGACCACACTGGATTTCTATTGAACAATTCATATATCCTTTGTTGGATGCTACTGATTGCCATTCCAGCAAATGTCCTCTACCTCCGGTTTCAATTCCTCCTTCTTTCCAAGCCCCTCTAGCTTCTAAACTCTGTCCTTTAGCAAACACTGCCCTTTTCATCTTTAGAGGCTGATTATTCTCAGATGTGCGTGCTGGCTCCCTAATGTTCGTGTTCTCTTTACCAGCCTGTTTATTGTTTGAAAATGGAATCACAGCACTTTCTTCTTGGGTTTTAGTTTAAACTGCTTAGTGGCGTGAGATTGAGCATTTCTTTTGTGCTTACTTTTAATCCCTATTTTTTTTAAACTTCTGTTTAAACCAGTGGTCCATTCTGCTTATGGAGTTGCTTGCTTTCTTAGCGTTTAACTTCTTTTTTTTTTTTCAGTTTAACTTTTTTATATCCTTTGTTGGATATATAAGTTCCTTCAAATCAATGAAATATCTTATTCTTTTAATTCCCTTCATAGTGTCTTTTACAGGGCAATTTTGTTTTTCATTTGGATAAAGTTCAATCGATGTGCCAATGGTTTTCTTATGTGGATCTAAAGAAATTTTAGCCTAACTAAAAATCATGAAGTTCTTCTATTAAGTGATTAATACTTTTTATTTACATTCATGACTCATTTTCAGTTAATTTCTGCATAAGGTGTGAGGTTCATTTTTGCACATAAACATCTAATTATTTTAACATAATTTGTCAAAAAAACTATCCCTTCTCCATTGAAATGCCTTTGCACCTTTGTCAAAAATCATGTTTTTATTTCTTATCATGTGAAAGTGAATATTCTGTATATTCAAATGTTTCAAAGTGTTCTTTTAAGGTTTCTGCTTAAAATAGATACATTATTTATCTAAAGATTATAAAGAGTAACTTTTTTAGTATTTCATTATTTATTTATTATAGTTCAGTAAGGTGTTTTTACATATTTTAGTAAGATTTTCTTAGGTATTTTTAAAGAATCCTCTGTTCTTTTAGTTTATTCTAAAAACTTTCAGAGTCATTTTTCTTCAAACATTTCTCCTTCTCTTGAATGCAATGAAAAAATCCTTTGAGAGTCTTGGGTATGCTTAAATTGAATCTAGGAACTGAACTAGTAAAAATGTGATCTTTGTCATATCAGATCTTGCTTTTCAATATCAAAGTATGTCTTCTCTTTAATTCAACTCTTTGTTTGCGTCCTTCAGCAGAATAGTTTAATTTTATTCATTTATATCTTACATTTCTCTACCACACTAAATATTAATTATATTTAATATATTATTACATATTATGGTTAACGGGTTATTATTTATTTATGTATAACAATTGTATAATCTACTGAATTTTATTATAGTTCCACAATTTTGTTTCATTTTTTTCTCAATGATTTTTTTTGGAATTCCAGAGATACAAATAATTATTATTCTGCCTCTTCATTTCTAGTATTTGTAGCTTCTATTTTTTTCCTTAGCTTAATCATACTGCCTAAAATTAAGAAGTTGTGTGTATGAACATAACAAGAGAATACTGCATGGTTTAAAATCAAGCTTCTATCCTTATTCAATCTTATGCTGACAAAATAATCATAGAAGTTCGACTTTGTGCAGAAGAATATGGCATAAAAACTGGAGAAGGCTTATTCACAGCTTGCAATATGCAGAGAGCATAACCTTGCTTGCTGAAAGTGAGCAAAACTTAAATCCCTTGCTGATGAAGATAAAGAATTAAAGTCTTCAGTATGGATTGCAATTTAATATAAAGGAAACCAAGATCCTCACAATTGGACCGACAGGTAGCATCATGACAGTCTGAGAAAAGATTGAAGTTGGGGAGAATTTTATCTTCCTTGGCTCCATAATCAACAATGATTGAAGCAGCTGTCAAGAGGTCAAGTGATGCTCTGAACTGGGTAAATCTGCAGCATGGGAGGGACCTCTTCAAAGTGTTGAAAAGCAAAGGTTTTACTTGGACTAAGATGTGCTTCACTCAAGTCAGGATATTTTCAATCACCACATATGCGTTTGAAAGTTGGGCATTGAATAAGGAAGACCAAAGACGGATCACTTGATTTGATGGTGCCCATGGAGAACATTGAAAGTACCATGGACTGCCCAAAGAACCAAAACTCCATCTTGGAAGAAGTAGTCAGAAGACTCATTAGAAGCAAGGATGGTGAGACTTCATTTCATGTACTTCGAACATGGTATCAGGAGAGACCTGTCCTTGGGAAAGGACACCAAGCTTGGTAAAGCAGAGGGGCATCGAAAAAGAGGAAGGACCTCAACAGGAAAGGTTGACTCGGTCACAATGGTGGGCTCAAACATCATGACAATTGTAAGGACAACAGAGAACTAGACAGTGTTTCATTCTGTTGTACACAGGCTCACTTTGAGTGGGAAGTGATCTGATAGCCCCTGACAACAATAGTCTGTGGTTTACTTTCTTGTACTGTGTTGGTAATATTTTTATATCAGTGTTAAACTAACCTCTTAAGATAACTGGAGAACTTTCCATTTTCTTTCAGGAGAAAGCTGAGACTTTGGTTTCCATCAAGGACTTACAGGATTGGAAACCTTATATAGGGTCACTGTGAGTTCAAACTGACTGAAGGCAAGGGGTTTGGTTCCTTTTATCTTATCCTTCTTTATTGTATCAACTCAACTCAAAAAGTTTTAAGTGACCATTCCAAAAGAGTGTTCTTTTCTGGGAGAGGTGGGTAGCCACCTAATTTCTCTTTCTGGCTTTGGTCTGTCAAGATAATGAAGAGAAAAATTGGGTGAGCAACATCATAAATATCTCATGCAACATCCATGATGTTTGTGGAAGCAGGATGCAAAGAGAACCTCAATAGTTCTCTTTTCAAATAGTTGATTTGAAAGTTATGGGATTGGAAGGTGGGGGTAATTCCATGAAGTGGTAAGGCAGACTTAGAGTAAAAGCAGCTAACTGCTTTTTTAAACTCTGTGATATTGTCAGATATGTTATGAAAGATTCTGTTTTTAAGTAATTCTCTTTTTGGCAGTCATTCTAATTTTCTTTTTGCCTTTCATTTTCCTCAAAAAAGAAAATTCAAAAGTGGGCTCTTCTAAGATTACTTTTACAATTATTTTCTCCCTAGAGCGGAAAATCATTCAATTATGTCATCTTTAAGGTTAAGTTTTAGATGGGGATGTGTTTTATTTGGCTGTAAGGAACACAAAGATCTCCTACTTGTTTATTTGTCCTTTTGTATTCAATATGATCTTTCTTATTTAAAAAAATCAAATAATAATCTACATACCAAATCATACCCTTAATCATCAGACACTTTACAGCTTGGTCCAACGCAGGAGTCCTCCACTCTGGATCCCTGTGGGTCCCTGTGTCAGGGAACGCCGGTGTCATAGGCCCTGAAATGACCTTCACCAATTGTTGAGATTCATTTTCTGACTCTTGCTCCCTCTGCTGGCTTCTTAACTCAGTGACCATCTGCTCCTCAGACCTAGAGTGGGTATCAGGAAGCAGAAAATGCTTGCACAAATAGAGAAACTGAGCCCTCAAGAGGGAAAGATCTTGCCCAAACTCATAAAATCAGTAATAAGTCAACATTGTGAGTCATTTCTGAGTTCTCAGTCTTCTTACTACTTTTAATGGCCCTCATAATCCAAAAGAATTCGTCGCTCCTCAAATACTTCAGCATCTAGAGGCATTAAAGAAGCCCTGGAGGCTTTATATGTTGAGCTGCTAATTGGAAGGTCAGCAGCTAGAAATCCACAGCTACTCCAAGGAAAAAGCCTGGAGTTTTCTACTCCCATAAAGATGCATAGTCGGGCTGAGTCCCAGTGGCACAGAGGTTGTGCGCGGGACTGCCGCCCACTGGGATGGAGGTTCAAATCCAGAAGCAGGAGCAAAGGCTGGGCCTCCTAGTCCCACCACCAGAGGGCAGTGATGCCCCCCCCCCCCAAAAAAAGATGCACAGTCCCAGAAACCTACAGGGCAGTTACTGTGACCAATAGGGACACCATGAGTTGGAATTGACTCAATGGCAGTGAGTGAGTGAGGAGTGAGGAGTGAGGAGTGAATGAGTGAGTGAGAGAGTGAGGAGTGAGTAAATATAGTATTATTAAATGACAGCTTGACCTATATTACAATCAAATAAAAACATGTTTCAAACAAGGTTAACTGAAATGTTAATACCAACCCCAAAAGGGACTGATGTTGGTGGTAAACATAACCAAAAAAAGACCCTGTCCTTTAAAATTGAAGATAAAAAAAACAAGTAAAAATACTAAATATTGATATTTTTTGCTTCCGTATTATAGAAATGTGCTTTGTTTTTTCCTCTTCAGAATTTCTTGTCTTTTTCTTTTAGAACAGTTTTAGTGGCATATACTTTACTTATCATACAATTTAATGATTCAATCATATTAGCAAGAGTTGTACAATCACCATCACAAAAATCTTCAAACATTTTCTCCTTTCTCGTACTCATCGCTTTAGCCCCCATTTCTTCCCAATCTTCTCTGCTACACCCCAAGAGCACGTTAGTACAATTACTGTCTCCATACCTATCCCAGATTTCATAGACAGAAAAACATACCAAAAAAATAAAACAAAATGTTAAGAACCTAATGGATTTTCATTTGGCTGTAGTTTAGATGTAAAGGCATTCCCATCACAATATCCACCAGCCACAGTCTCAGGGGGAATGGTCTGCCTAGTGTCAAATAGCAATGCTTTTCCTTTCAAGATACACGACACCTCTCAGTCAATACCAGCAGCATTTGATTTGGAACTCCCACTAAGTAAACTGGACTTTACCTTCAAAATATCACTAGCAGATTAAAGAAACTGAAATATTCTCTTGTGCTTCAGGCTAAAATGTCTCACTGGGAGAAGTAAATACCTACTATCTCAAGGCTACTGATGTGGAAGGCTTCAGTTCCAAATTCTTGCCTTGAGGGTGCCCAATAAAGGACAATACAGCACTACAATATATGTGCTATTTCATACCCTTGCTGCCTTTGTGAACGCATTCATAAAAGTTCCGTACTATAGCCAACCCTCATTGTAAATGTAAATAGTGTCCAGTCACCTAAATCATTAATCTGTACAAATCAGCAATCCACGTGTTTTCATTTAAAAGCCATCTATACAGGTATATTTTCTTTTTCTCTACAGTATTTTAAATTTATGCCAGTGACTAAATTAATACCAACAGAACTACCTACCACATGCTCTATGGAGATCATTTATAATGTCATTCAATAAAATAATAATGATGTATTTAAAGTGAACCATGGACAAATGCAATCCATAGATATACTAATGGATTTTGAGCTTGCACTTAATCATTGCCCTAATCTAAAAACAATTAGTTTATATGGCCTGACCCTGCTCAATACTTACCTCCAAGAAGTGGTCACTGGATATATGGATACTGTAGCAAAGTGTGATGAAGAAAGCAGATGGTGCCCAACTACTAGAAAGATAGCTATCTTGGGTCTTAGTGGGTTCTTTTCACACAAGCATCCATCTCAATGTAGTATTGAGTAAGTCTACACAGAAGTACACCAGCCCGTGTGAGCCAAGGACTGTAAATAATAAAAACCAAACCCACAGGAGGGAATGGGGTTAGAGCTTAAATACTGAACATCCAGGTTGTTTGAAAAAGACTTCAGGTGACAGGGCAAGCCCAAAACCCACTTGCAAGGTCCTCTACGCAGATTAAGTCTCAGCTTCATCCCTTCTGATTACAGACCAAAGATGGGAAAGGCCTGCTACCAGACAGAGTACATTGTAGGATCAATTACTGCAATTGTAGTTAGATCAAAATGCAAACTTTATCATTATTCTCCCTCTTGACTCAATATATAATTGTTATTGATTGAGGTTTTTCTTTGTTTCAATGCACATTGTTATATTCTGTCTTGATTTTGTATAATTCTCCTATGTGAAATCTAGACAACTGGATGAATAGATTCAAAGGGACATGATGGGGGAGGCTGGCAGGAAATGTGGAGCAAACAAGTCCTGAAATTGATTGTGGTGGTGGTTGTACAACTCAATAAATATAAATGAATTATTGAAATGCATGATAGGTGGTTTGTGGGATTGTTGAATAAATTAATTTTTAATTAAAAATTTATAAAAGAAAAGCTATGCTTTGTCTGTCACCTTTCAGAAGTGTTCTACAATGATCGTAATTGTAGAACACCAGGTCTTATGCATGGGAATTCGAAGTTAGATGGGAAAGGAGGTTCTGGATTCTGTAGTAAAACTAATTCTTCAAGAGATTTGTTAAGCAAGTTTCTTCTACTATACCTGACTCCCCCAACCCCCAACGAGGCTATTTTATGTTTTCCAAATTCATTTTACCCCTATATCATTGGTGTTCTGAATTAGCTAATCAGGAGACATTACTGTGGGCATGAACCAATCCAGAGCACTGTAGGTCGTCTGAAAAAGAGATGTGAGGATGACAGCCCGAGAGGGTGCTGACACTCTGATAAGATAAAACTCACAAGAGCTGGCACTTAAGTAGCACTTAAAATGGTGTAAGTATTGCTATAAACCCTAACAAGTTTAATCCTCACATTAGTTTATTAGGTAACTGACAATTATTTTCCCATTTACAGATGAGAAATTGAGACAGCAACTTAACCAAAATTACAGAATTAATAAGAAACATAGGCAGGATGTAAATCCAGGCTGTCTGACTCCACAACTCCCACTCTTTTTTTTGGGGGGGGGGCATCACTGCTCTCCAGTGGTGGGAGTAGGAGGCCCAGCCCCACTGCTGGAATTGAACCTCTGTCCCAGTGGGCCGCAGTCCCGTGCACAACCACTACACCACTGGGGCTCAGCCCAACTCCCACTCTTAAAAAGAATGCTATAGTGCCTGTTAGCATGATTCTGACTCACAATGACCCTATCAAATAGAGTAGAATTCCTCTTTAAAATTCCAAGATAGGAATTTGTCTCATAGTCTCTGAGAGTCCCTAGTAGTCTCCCACAGAGAAACCGATGACGTTGAACCTCTGGGTTCCAATGTAACACTTACCTCAGCCCCCCACAGTTGTAGACGACAATAAAAATCTAGCCCAATGGTTCTCAACCTTCGGAATGCAAGACCCTTTAGTACAGTTCCTCATGGTATGGTGACACCCCAACCATAACATTATTTTCGTTGCTACTTTATAACTGTAATTTTGCTTCTGCTCTAAAATGCTATGTAAATACCTGATATGCAGGATATGCTTTTATTGTTACAAATTGAACATAATTAAAGCATAGTGACTAATCACAAGAACAATATGTAATTATATATTGTGAAATATTTATTTCTAATTACAAATAAATGAAATTTTGTCTTGAAGTGTGGTGTAACATGGGTAACAGACTTCACACCAGGTACACATATGTGGATGTAGCTACATGTGGGTGAGTCTGCCTGAGACAGACTGAGAAGTGTTTTTTGATGGTCTTAGACAGCCCCTGTGAAAGGATCATTAGACCCCCAAAGGTGGACAATTGTTGATTTAGATGCTTTAACTACTCACTAAACACAGTTGCTCATGAATCAATGGCATCAACTGGGAGACTGTAAAAAATGCAAAACCTCAGGGACCAACCTGACTTACTGAGTAAGAAAAAGCATTTTCTCAAGATCTTCAGGTGATTTAGATGTATATTACAGTATGAGCATACATTTGTCTTCAATGATTCCAACGTGAAGGTAGGCACACAACGATATAATTTTATGTTCTTTTATGATCCCTTTGACATCTCATGGTCACACAGGCTGGTGTGATTCTTCTTTGTGGGCTTTGTTGCTTGTGGGCTAGATGGTTGCTTGTTTACCTTCAAGCCTTTAAGACCCCAGATGCTACATCTTTTGATAGCCGGGCACCATCAGCTTTCTTCACCACATTTGGTTATGCACATATTTGTCTCCAGCAACATGTTGGGAAGGTAAGCATCATGGAATGCCAATTTAATAGAGCTGTGTTCTTGCATTGAGGGAGTACTTGAATGGAGACCCAATGTCCATCTGCTGTCTTAATACTGAACCTATAAATCAATGCACATAGATCGGTTTCCCCACTCATTCCCTTGTCCATGGGTTGATCAACACCACCTCCTTTCCCCATCCACTCCCTCTCCTGCATTCCCCTGTAACCATTTGTACCATCATTTTCTCCTCTAGACTGATCATTCAGTCTATCTGATCTAGAAAGAGCCCCTCTAAGCCTCCTATTGGCAAAACCAAAATGTAGGTTAAACAGCAAGGTTAAGAAACGTGCCATACACACCACTGGTAAGTTTGATATCAGGCTCAAACACTAACATTTGCCCACAATGTCTAATTATAAAGTACCAGACTGCCTTTCCAAGGGTAGCTGTGCCACAGCACATCTCTGTCATCCCTCCCTCTCTGACAGGAGCACTCTTTCCATATGGAGTATACCTCTGAAGAAGCACTGGCCAGAGAAAGAGGAGGAAGGGAATATCTACCTAGAGAAGAGGTTGGCCAGATAAATTCTAGCAATTCATTTGATGATGGATGTCCTCATCAGATCCCAGCACATCTTTCTACCTCCCTGCCAAAGTGCAGTCCCAGGTAACATGTAAAACCAAGGCTTTTGCCTGCTTCAACACCCCACCCTAAACCTTGGCAAGGAGATATTATTTCATGGGCCAGCTAACTGATTAGTAGTGGCTGCTAGGTATTGAATATTGAAAAGAAGCCAATTGAGAGCTGTGACAGATTAGCAATGTCTGCCCCCCGGTGGCACAGCCATTTTTTTGCCACCTGGTACATTTAATCATTGTTCCGTAGCTTTTGATTTTCATTCCTTTATTTACAATACCTTTACTAAGTATGAATTATTTACATACAGAAGTATTCCTATCTATCCTAATGGAATGATGAACTTCACCTAATGAAATAAAAAATATTTTTAAAATTGTGAATACCTTGAATTATTTTATTTTCAATTGAAACACTTAAGTGTTAGTGTGCTTAAACATTTTGTGTTGAAATTGTTGGTTAATTTAGTTAACAAACATGTAATCATCAGTTTTGAGAGGGGGGCCCTTTGCTTCCAGGTTCAATTTCTTGGAGTTCCCTATGGATTTTTTTTCATGCTATTCTCAAAATATACTTTCTTTTAAAGATCCTTGTAAAGCAATCTTATAGCAGTGTCCTTGTACATTTCCCCCCACAGTCTTCTTCCATTTGTTTTTCCACACCCATCTAAAAGCAGAATTCATGTGAAAAAATTCAGAGTTAGAGTGTAAACATTTGAATTACTGTTCATAGAAATAACTACTCTCTTTCACTCCCTTACAGCTGTTTATTACTAGATATGACTCAGAGGTTACGCATTAGCCTGCAAACTGAAAAGCCAGAAGCTTGAAACAGCCAGCCACTCCAAGGGAGAAAGACGAGGCTTAATCTTCACCATTGGACCCATGGGTAACATGATGATAAGTGAAAAGAATGATGCTGTCCAGGATCTCATCTTGCTTGGACCCACAGCTATTGCTCTCAGAAGCTGCAGTCAAAAGATCAAACAACATATTGCATTAGGTACAGCTGCTGTATAAGACCTCTTTAAAGCAAGAATGTTAATTAGAGAACTAAGGTGCCCCTGCCCCAAGCCATGGTATTTTCAATTGCCTCTTAAGCAAGTGAAAGTTGGACATTGAACAAGGAAGACCAAAGAAGAATAGATGCATTTGGTGCTGTAAAAGAATATTGAAAGTTCCCTGGACTGACAAAAACAACAACAAACAAACCAAATAGATCTACCTTGGAAGAAGTACAACCAGAATGCTCCTTAGAGGCAAGACTGGGGAGACTTCATCTCACATACTTTGGATGAAAAAAAAATACTATCTAGTGGAGGGACAGTGAAAAAGAGGAATGCCCTTGATGCAATGGATTGATATTGTGGTTGCAACAATGGGCCCAAACTATTGTGAGGCTAGCGCATGACCAGGCAGTGGTTCATTCTGTTGGTAGTATGAGTTAGAGTCAACTCTACAGCACTCAACAGCAACAACCCTTACAATTCAACAAAAGAGAATCTTCAATTCACTTAAGTGAACAAGCGTAAGTGGGGAGAGTTTAGGGAAGAAACACAGCTGACAAGCTGCAGGAGGTATGACTCAGCATATTTCACAATGGACTGAGGGCACTGGTTCCTCAGTCATGAAGACGTGGACACCAGTTAAGAGCCCACTGCCATTGAGTCACTTTGGAAAACCTCTGCTATTCTACACTGAGCAAGCACTCTCTCTTGACTGGCAGTTAAGTAGGACTTTCCACTAACTAGAATTTCCGCACGTGATGACCAACTTTGAATTAAAGATCCTAATATTATTATGAATCATAAAATGAAAAGAAACAAAAGATTAAAGTATTTTCAGAGAGTCTTTTCTGTTCAGTGCTGTGTGTGTATTTTTATATTCATTTATCCTATCCAGTTTTAATGATATTTCTAGTTCATCTGTAATCCTTTCTGGAACAAGCCAAAGTAAAAACAAAACAAAATATAAAATATATCCATTGTCTTTCTTGTGTTGTCTTGATGGCACAATGTTTATTAAGCATTGGGCAACTAACAGAAGGCCATCGGTTTGAACTCACCAGTGCTTCATAGGAAAAAACTCTGATAATCTGCTTCTGTAAAGATTACAACCTAGGAAACCAGGGGTTCTTCACCTCTGTCAGGTAAGGTTGATATTCATGAGAATCAACGCAACAGCAAAATAACAATGCAGGGCTGAGACTATTTTAGTGGATTTAATACTCTAAGGCGGTGGTTCTCAACCTTCCTAATGCCATGACACTTTAATACAGTTCCTCATGTTGTGGTGACACCCCCCAATCATAAAGTTATTTTCATTGCTACTCATAACTATAATTTTGCTATTGTTATGAATCAGGTGACCCCTGTGAAAGGTAACCCACCGCTCGAAAGAAAGAATTGCTTTGGGCTACTAGTTACACAAATAAATAATATCAAACAACAACAAAAATCATAGTGCTTTTTTCTTTCATTTTTTTAATTATCGAGGGCTCATTCAACTCTTTTCACAATCCATACATACATCCATTATGTCAAGCACCTTTGTATATTTATTGTAATCATTATTCTCAAAACATTTGCTTTCTACTTGAGCCCTTGGTATCAACTCCTCATTTTGTCCCTTCTCTCCCCACCCCTTGCTGCCTCGTGAATCCTTAATAACTAATAGATTAGTATTATTTTTTCATATCTTATACTGTCTGACATCTCCTTTCACCCACTTTCCTGTTGCCCATCCCCCAGGGAGGAGTTTATAAAATTATGATCCTTATAATTGGTTCCCCATTTCTACCTCACCTTCCCTCCACCATGGTCCTGAAGGGATCATCTGTCCTGGATTCCTTATGTTTCCAGTTCCTGTCTGTAGCAGTATACATCTTCTGGTTTAGCCAGATTTGTAAGGTACAATTGGGATCATGATAGTGGAGGCCGAGGGGAAGAAAGCATTTGGGACCTAGAGCAAAGTTGTATGTTTCATGCACATTGTTGCTACAATGTTGCTACATTGCACCCTGACTAGCTGTCTCCTCCCTGCAACCCTTCTGTGAAGGGATGCCCAGTTGCCTACAGATGGATCTTGGTTCCCCAATCTGCACTCCTCCTCATTTACAATAACATAATTTTTTGTTCTTTGATGTCTGATACCAGATCCCTTCTATACCTCATAATCACACTGGCTAGTGTGGTTCTTCCATATGGGCTTTGTTGCTTCTGAGCTAAATGGTCGATTGTTTATTGTCAAGCGTTTAAGAACTCAGATGCTATCTCTTTTGTAGCCAGGCACCATCAGCTTTCTTCACCACATTTACTTATACAGACATTTGTCTTCAGCAATTGTGTCAGGAAGGTGAGCATTATGCAATGCCAGTTTAATAGAACAAAGTGTTCTTGCATTGTGGGAGTACTTGAGTGGAGACCCAAAGTCCATCTGCTACCTTAATACTAAACATAAAAATATATGCACATAGGTCTACTTCCCCATTGTCATATATAAATATATTTACATATGTATGTGACTGTATTCAGACCTCTGTAAATGCCCTTTGCCTTCTAGTTCTTTCCTCTATTTCCTTTTACTTTCCTCTTACCCCACTGTCATGTTCAGCCTTCATTTAGGTTTCAGTAATTCCTCTCAGTTACATTGCCCTTGATCAAGCCCTACCAGGCTTCCTACACTCTCCTCAACATTGATTTTGAATCACTTGTTCCCTTGTCCTACGCATTGCTAAATATCAGTGATGCGCATATAATGCACATCAACACATGGGAAGAACTGGAGAAAATTATACTAAATGAAGTAAGCAAGGACAGAAGGAAAAGTACAGCACGAATCCACTAAGGGAAGTTTAAAAAAAATACAAAAGGGGCATAGGGAAAAAGCTGCTGTATACAAACATTTCTGGGGTGAGGTCCAGATAGTATGGCAGCGACCAGACCAGATCCAGGGATACATATGGTAGCCAACTAAACAGGAGGGGAGGGAGGAGAAATAAATGGGTAGCAGGGGAACAGGGCACTAACCCACCCAAGGAGAGGTTTTCGTTTATATCTTCACAGAGAAAGAGGGACCATACTTCAACCCAGTGCCCCAAGATGTGAATGCAGCATAGTACTTTAAAGAAAGAATAAGTTTACTTTTTTTCCACAGAAGTGGGCCATCTGGGCCTAGACTCTCAGCTCCATGATATTCTAGGATGCAGATGCTTTCTTTCTGTTACCTTACTTTGTGGCTTCTACCCTCAGGTTTGTTTCCCTCTTGGTCTCAAAGTGGCTGCTTCTGAGATTAGCGTTTTAACCAATAGAAATGAAAGAATTGCTGAGCCTCGGTGGCATAAGTGGTTGAGTGCGGAACTGCAGCCCGCGGGCTTGGCGGTTCAAATCCAGTGGCGGCTGGGTAGCGCCCACGACCACCAGAGGCAGTGATGCCCACAAAAAAAAGAAAGAAATGAAATAATTGCACAAAGATGTGTTTCCCAGCCAAATTACTCTTTGTAGTAGTTACACCTTTGTCAGCTTCATATTCTTGGCTAAGAATGCAGTCAGAGCTATCAATCAGATCACAGTCTGATGCTGCCCCCTTGTGCTGTGGCCTTCTTATAAGGAGGACCTTCTCTCCTACTTCACTTTCTTGGTTGCTGATGCTGAGAACCCCGCCATGTTTCCACCACCTTTGACCCACATGACTCTACAAAGATGAGACATACGATGGCTATATCCTGGAAATAAAGTTGCCATAAGCATATACCAATGTGTATGGCACAAGTATTCACAAAAACTAAAACACAGAGATAGCCCGACTGACCATGAGTAGATGAAAATTAACAAGAAGAATGAATAAACAAAATAGAGTGCATACATTCAATGAAATATTATTCCATTCATATGGAATATTTCAAACAGGTAAAAGGATAGAGGCCGAAGATTATTTGTGGTTGCCAGGGGAACACAAGAGGGAGGAGATGTCTTGCGTCTCAGGAGAGACTGAATTTCCATTAATAGTGATGTGCAAAGTTAAAAAAAGTTAATGGTGATGATTGCACAACATGAATACAATGAATATCTCTAAATGACAGTACAAAAAGAATGTCAAAATAGCAAGAGTTTTGATGCCTATATATTTACCACAATGAAATGACAGAAATATATCTGTTCTTACATTTTAAATTTTTATAAGGATAGCAAAAATAAGATCAAAATACAGATGAGGAAATGATGTTAGAGCTTAAATTCTGATCACCCGTGCTGTAGAAGACTGGGGATGGCAGTGGAAGCCAATTGCAGGGCCCCCAGGATGAAGTGTCCAATGAATCCCCTCTACTATGGACCAGGAATGTGAATGGCCTTGCTATCAGATAGAGTGAATTGTAGGGTGAAATACTGGCGATGTAGGTAGCTTAAAATGTGACACTTTGTCATACGGTCTCCTTCTTTATCTATTGTATATTCATTCAAGTTTTCATTATTTTCTGCTTTCTTTTCAGTTTTGCTTTTGCTCTATCTGATTTTGTCATTGCTGATGCTTTTGTTTTGTTTTGCTTTACTTTTGTTTTTCTGTATAAGAAATCCAACATAGGTAAATTTATGTAGACAGTAACTCAATTAATAGTTTGCTAGGGGACTAAGGTAGCCTTAGTGACACGGTAGTTATGAGTTTGACTGCTAACCACAAGGTCAGTAGTTCAAAACCACCAGTCACTGCCCATCAATCAAGAAGGAATAATTTCTGGAGTCTGAAAAGCTGATCTTCAAACAAGCAGCGATCTAAGGCAGCAATTCTCAACCTGTGAGTTATGAACCCTTTTGGGGTCGAACAACTCTTTCTCAGGGGTTGCCCAACTCCTAACAGTAGCAAAATTAGTTATGAAGTAGCAATGAAAATAATTTTATGGCAAGGGGTCATGACAACATGAGGAAGTGCATTAAAGTGTCATGGCATTAGGAAGGTTGAGAACCACTGATCCAGGGGAAGTGTCAACTAAGCCCACATGAAAGAAGTAGAGCCTGGGTGACCCAAGGATTGTACATAATACAATCCAAATCTGAAGGAGGGAATGGCATCAGAGTTAAAATTGTGAAATCTCTTGGTTGCAGAATCTATGAATGACAGTGGAAGCCCAAAATCCATTTACAGTATCCTTACATGGATTAAACCTCCAGTTAACCCCCTTTGACCATAACCTTGCTATCAGGCAGAGAGCATTATAGATTCAATGTGGCAGAAGCCGATGTGATGTTGAGCACAGCTCACAAGGACAGTGCTATGGGAAAAACTCAAGGGCATGAGTGGTTTTCTCATTTCCAGAAAAGTGAAATGTCGATGGATGACAAACGTCTGTCAACTTCCCAAATGGACAAAAATGTTTACTCCTAGCGCATTTGGAGTTCATGCCACCAAATCAGACTGTTAATCAAAATTTCTATTTAGAGGTTCTAAAAAGATAGCAAAACAGTGTGACCAAAAAAAGGCCTGATTTTGTTGAGGGACGGGTTTTGCCACCATGACAAGGTACGTGCTCATGACAGTCATCTAGTGTGCCAGTTTGGGAGGGAAAAAAACTAGCTTGCCTCTCTTGCCCCATCACCATACTCACCTGATGTCACTCTATGCAATTTTTTTTGTTTCCACAAATAAAGAGGGGCATGAAAGGGCAATGATTTGACCAGGTAGGAAAAGTGAAGGGAAAACCAAGTGAGGTGCTGGCAGTCATTCAAACAGATGAGTTTGAAAAATGTTTCTAAGAATGGAATCACAGATTTGACAAATTATTGAGTGTAATGAAGAGTACCTTAAAAGCGATAATGTTGTTTTGTTTTTAAAAAATTAAGCACATAGCTTTGAAATAAATTTTTTTGTTGTTGTTTTGTTTTGGCAGGCGGTACCCTCTTCTGTGTACAAATAAAACTATCTACATAGTAAAAAGGCAGTAGCTGCTTCTCAGGAGAAAGATGAGGCTTCAACTCCCATAGTTACAGACACCACAGCCCACAGGGGAGGATCAACCCTGTCCTATCAAGTTGTAATTAGAATTGACTGTGGCGATGGGTTTAGTTGTTGGAGGGGCAGAACAGAGGTGGTTGAGAGTAAATGGGAGTAAAAACAAGTATAGGAAAGAAGAAATATTGATGGTGACAATTGCACAACTCTTTTTAATATGATCGAACTATTGAAGAGTAGCATATGTGACCTATCCATCAATAAAAATTGTTAAAATAGGCTGATCCCCAGTGGCGTAGTGGTTGTGCGCGGGACTGCGGCCCACTGGGATGGAGGTTCAATTCCAGCTCCTGGGAGCAAAGGCTGGGCCTCCTACTCCCACCACCTGAGGGCAGTGATGCCTAAAAAAATTGTTAAAATAGAAAAACCTTTAAGCTTCTACCCAAACCTCTTGGGACCTTGCATGGAGAGACCCAAAGAAGGGGAACAAAGCTGACAATCCTGACAAGCTCTAAGCCCACAGCCAGCACTAATTCCCCGGACAAAGAGGGTGCCATTTTGCAAGTGGATCATCCAGACTAGTCAAACAGACCCCAACAGCCCTATCTTACTTGCCGATTCATGGACTAAATAAATGCTAGCTTATATCCTAAACCACTATGTTTTGGAGTGGTTTGTTTTATAGCAATGGAGTACAACTTTTCAAGGCCTCTGTACCTAGAGTGACACCACAAATAAATGTGGCATACCTCAAACAGGTTACTCACTGTGAAAATTTCATACTCATTACATTTCAGAAACCTGTTTTATACAAGGAAAAGAAAATGAGAAGGTCTTCTGTTTTGTACAGTGGAGGGGAAGGGAGCAATCAGACAAATGGTTTTAAAAATGTCTTCAACACAAGAAGAATCTTATTATAAATATGTGCCTACTTGATTCAAAACTCTGTGGAAAGAATTAGGCCCCCAAGCTTTTACAGTTCCATGAAGACTTTCTAAATATAGGAAAGTAAAACTGAAATTTATGTGTTTGTTAATGGCATCACTTAAAACTGTAACAGTTAATTAACTAATTAATAACTTAATTAACTCAGCACTTAATTTACTTACTTGAGTTCACTTAAATTCCCTAGATGTGATTTAATGAACTTTTAGAATAATTCCTGACTAGACATGTGAATTGTGTGATGTATATTTCTTCAATTTAGAAGATATTTCTTGAAATTAAATGATGTAAGGCAGAACAGTAAGCCCAGAAGTGAATTTTCATTTTTTTTCTTGCATAGGGAACATCTCTAAAATTCTGACATGTAGTAACTTCTCCGTTGTGTGCTTTTTCTTTCACTAAGAAAACCATAATCAGATTTTTGTTTATTTGTTTGTCTGGCTTAAATGCATCAAAATAAAGTTTAGAAACATCAAAGTAATATGAGCAATTCCATGTCAACTTATTAAGAACTAATCGTCTTATATTCTTAAGGAATTGCCCTTGAAGCATACTATCACTGAAAAGCACGGGGGGAAACTATTGTACAACATCTCCATGTTCCACAGTTTTACTTGTTGAACTAATAACATGTTTATGAATCATTTATGAGGGTCTATGCTACTCAAGGGTTACCCTATAAACTCATAGCAGTATATCAACTGTTCAAGGAAGCAAACAGTTTGCAATTAAACTATTAATTTGTGGTAGTTACATAACCTATTGTCAATTTGAGACTTAAGAGTGAAGGGTAGAGTCCAGCCTGCCAATCAGGTCAAAGCTTGTCAGCCTCATCTGGAGGTGGCAAGGAGATAAATAGCCAGCTGGAGGTGGGACACATGCTCACTCCCAGCAAGACATTCCTGCAGACAAGACACTGGAACTACATTAGAACTCTGGAGCTAAAGGAGTCATGTGCTGAGATGCTTACACCACCACTGGATCCACAAGACTTTCTACCCCTTGGCTTTTGATCTTCCTGCACCTGGCATCATTTCATGCGTTTCCTAAGTCTAAAGAGGATTGTATCGCTTGTTATCGGGTATATGGGTTAATATCAGCTTAAGAACTTGATCTGGACTGGGCTGGGAACTTTTTCCAATATTCAATGGCTATTGTAGATAAAGCTCTTTCTAATACACATGAGTGTCTGTGCATTTTTTTCTCTAGTCTACCCAGACTAGCACATGCCCTAAAGTTGATGTGGTAGTTTAATGATTTTTTCCAACTTGGAGATGTATGAGAGTGTAGGTGTGGAATCCAACCTGTTTATGACGTAGGTTACAGCCTCATGATGCCTCCTTGGGGGTGTGGCCTTCTTATTTCTCTCTCTGTATCCCTCCATCTTCCTGACCATTGGAACTCTGCCTGCCTGCAGGGTCCTATGTGGGCAGCCCCCCTCTGGATTCACATGACTATGCACCCACAAGCTTGAGATCTTCCTGCTCCCCAGTTCACCAGCCTGCAGCTACATAAGTCTGAAGACGGACTTATGGACTAGCAACAGACTTAAGGACTTAGTCAGCATGGACTGGAATGCCTTCTTGATATGTTAATTATTTCTTGATGTAAAGCCCTTTCTTATACATGGATGCGTGTGACTGGAATTGTTTCTTTAGACAACCCAGCCTCAAGCAGTTAATAAACTACTTAGTGATGCCACAAAAGAAAAACCGGGAAGTCTACCGCTTTACAGATCACAGCCAAGAAAACTCTGCAGAGCACAGTTCCACTCTGCTGCATTTGGGGTCACAACATACCAGGATGAACGCAAAGGTAACGGGTTTAATTTTGTTTGGGGGAAGTAAGAACTCTGTCTTACCATAAAGCTGGAGAAAAATGTAGAAAATACGTGTTTAGACACTCTTATAACACTTTGAGAAAATAGGAATATACATAAGGGCTTCAAAAATTAATGGAATTCAAAGATAATGAACTTTTCCATTAACTTTTGAAGATCCCTTGTGTAGCTATTGAATATAATAAACCATATGTGATTATATTCTGCTAGTTTTATATTTCATTTCTGTTTTAATTATAAGAATATGATTATCTCTGCAGAAGAAATCAAAGCAAGCTTCCTGAAAGAAACAATTGTTGGGTACATCAACTTTGGAGTTGTAGGAGCGGGAAGGTACCAACAGGCCCAACATTGTCAACAATATCCTAATTTGGTAAGTAGCATTTGAGGTCTTAAAAGTTTGCCAGTAGTCTAAGATACATTATTGATTTCTAGTTGGCTGGATCAAAAGACTAAGAAGGAAATAAAAGACTCAGAGAAGAAACTAGTCTCCAGGAACAAAGAACAAAGGGCTCATGAGGCTGTAACCTACCTGATAAACAGGTTGGATTCCACACCTACACTCTCATACATCTCCAAGTTGGAAAAAATCATTAAACTACCACATCAACTTTAGGGTATGTGCTAGTCTGGGTAGACTAGAGAAATAAATTCATAGACACTCATGTATATTAGAAACACAGAACAAAGGGCTCATCTATTCAGAAACCAGGAAAACTAGATAAAATCTAATAGAGGCCAAAATAGATGGTGTTGGGTGGGGGGGAAATTACAGTCTTTAAAATCTATAGGACCTATAGGGGTAGGCAGGAGAAAGTACATAAATCACTAACTAGATTGCAGACACAGTAGAAGGGGGAATGATATTGTGGTGAAGGTGAAGTTTGCAAAACCGCAAATATCATTTCAGAACATCTTAATCACCCACCCCCCAAAAGAAAAAAAACTCCTGTATCCATTATCAGGATATAACCCTAGTAGTCATCAAAGAATGCTTCATTTTGCAAAAGCATTTTCTTGGCTCCTTCTGTTAGTCATCTCATACAATATTTGTCTCTTTGTGACTGACTTATTTTACTCAGTGTAACATCCTCCATGTTTATCCATGTTATGTGTGTCATAGCTACAGCATCATTCTTTACCATTGCACAGTATTCCATTGTGTGTATGTACCATAATAATGTTAAAAAGTATTCTTATATCTGAAAACTCGTCAATATTCATGTCTTACAAAAATAAAGATGGAGCACATGGCTATAAAGCAAATCGATAAACTATGTTTGTATATGCCCATCCAAGATACAATATGAATTACAGGGATATAGTTGAATCTCTGTCTTAAGGTCCTGGAATGAAACGTAAAAAATAAACACTAGACAGTGCTGTTAATATAATTCGGGATAAAGAGAATCTAATAGATCCGAAACAAATTACAGCACAGCACTGATCATCAGTACCATCATACCATACAAATATGGACACGTTTGAAGGTACTGTTTGGTTTTGCTATTGTTACCTTGAAAAAGAAGCCATTCTAATTTAACTGTAATTAAAATAGTTGTAAAATGCAACCACTCTAATCCTAAACCTATAGTCAGAGAAAAAAATAAAAGCTTTAATGAAATAATTCACCTGATTACAGTAGAATTCTAATAGTGGCATTGTTTCTCTTTTATTATCCAATTTGAGAACATCCTAAGAGGAATATCCTCCAATACCAGTTCCCAAAAAACTTTGAAGTACACTCACTTCTGACTTGTCACTTATCCATAGACTGAATCATTATATTAAAGTTACTATTAAAGAAAAATGGAAGCTAATCACTGTGGCAGTCATGTGCTTATGTTAATTTCATGATTGAGAAGTAGGGATGGAGTCTATTATGTTAATCTGGAGATAGCCATTGAGTAGCCAATGAGGCCTCCGTGTGGGCATGACTTTCTTCTGATACGTCTGGGAAATCTCGCGATATTTCTCTCGTGAATATGAGAAGCTATCTTCCACAGTTGTTCGGAGTTAGTGAGAGAGACAATGAATCACGGACAAGACAAGATGGCAGTGTCTGAGAAGCTGGAGGAGCCAGCAGAGAGACCACGCAGCTTTGCCCTGATAGAGCCAGATCTCTGAAGCTGGGGCAGCCACATGGAGACCTCTGTCAGCGATAAGTCATCTGCTGTTGACAGACCCTGAGCCCCAGAAGCGAGGAGTCTTGTGGAGACCCCTGCCAGCACCGGGATTCTGCACTCACTGACCTGTGACTTCGTGAGTTGGAAGGAGATTTTATAGATTGATTTTGTGCATATGGATTAATATTGAACTTATGACTTTGAACTGGACTGGGTTCAATCTCCTGTCCCTCTTGTATATAAACCTCTTCCTTATATCTATATGCGTGTCTATGAAATTTGTCCCTCTAATCTACCCGGACTAACACAATCACATTCAATCACAAAACAAAGGAGGACTGCATCATTACATAACTGCCAAATCACTGTAATCCTGGCCCATAACCATCATATTCATCGCTGCTCTCTCCCTATATTTATTATTACCAGATATGTCATTAGGCTGAAAAATAATCATAGATGTTTTGTTAGGGATTGTGTCACCTAATCAAGTGGTAGCTTGACAACACCTCCTTGATGATTAGAGAATTATAGAACCTCCTTACAAGACATTAAGCTACCTTACAAGAAGCAAACACAAGAAACTCCATTTCAGAGAAGAAATAAAGTGTGACATTTAGGCCTAACAGAAAAGTTGAGTCACTGCCAAGAACCAACAGAAGGTCTGAAGAAGCCACCTCAGAAAGTCTGGAGAACCTCAAGGACAGACCAGAATGACATCAAGGAGCCAGCTGAACTGCCTACTTAAACCCAAGTAGTGATACTGATATTTCAAAGAGCTAGGAACCAAGAGACATGAACTCCTGCTCCCTCCAACTCTACCAGGGGTGAGTACACTGATGAAGACAATGCTTACTGGGACTATGATGGTGGAATAACAATGTAATGTGTTACCCCCATACATGATAATTGTCTGAAATGATATTATAGTTTGAGTTTAAATTCAGATGGTTAGATTGCTTGATGTGTGTTTGCAGTGAATAAACCGAGCATTCGAAAATATCAGAGCGTTAAGTAATTATTGATCATGCCACTCATGACACTTGGGGATGTGGCCTTTTGTGTAAGAATAGGAATTCTTGAAACTGCTTATCTTTCTGCCCATAGGGCCACGTGACCATGGCTCCCTGTCATATTTCCACCAGCTTTGGTTCCTCTTGGCACCTACCAGCATGTGATCTTCTTTCTTCCAAGTTCATCCTTCAGCTTCATTGGCATATGACTGCATAAATATGAAGAGGGACTTCAGGACTAGCATCAGACTTAAGGGGTTGATCTGGACTAGTATGAGATGTTGTCTTAATATATAATTACTTCTTAACATAAAGTTCTTTCTTATACACAGATGAGTGTCACTGGACGTGTTTCTTTAAACAACCCGGCCCAACACATGTGGCAAAGGTGAAATGTCAAATAATGATGCAGTTGATTAGTGAGGAGTAGGTGTACTCATTCTCACAGGTGGTAGTTGATTAGTGAGGAGTAGGTGTACTCATTCTCACAGGTGGTTTCTGAAGCTAAATTCTTACTTAAACACTTCTGCTAAGTCAATTCCTATGATTAAAAAACAGTGTGCATCAGGATAGAACTATGTACCATATGGCTCTCAATAGCTGTTTTTTTTTAGAAGTTGCCTTGGCTTTACTTCTGAGGACGCTCTCCCTGGGTATAAAGCTCCAATCTTCGCTTAGTAGATGAACTTATTAACTGCCTGCACCACCCATAAAAAATGCTTAAACATGTTCAATTGACTTACATTTTCCATCCTTCCAATCACTGTGGAACATAATTCTTAGTATTAGTGTTCTACCTGCATTCAGGTTCCTAGGCTACCTAAAACAGTCTGAGTTACTTGAAGTATAGCATGAACAATACAGGACAAATGTATAAGAAATAGAAAGGAAACTGAAAGGTGTGTTTTCTGGTTATATTATATCAAAATATAATGTCTTAAAACCAATGAATCTTTTCTTTCTGTGAGTTGACTAAATTTAGTTGAGAGATTCTTGTCTGGGATCTTTCAAGCAGTTTCAGTCAGTTAATGTGGTACTTATATAATCTGGGGGATTTAGAGGATTAGGAATGAAAGGGTAGAGTTTGGCCTATCAATCCAGATATAATCAACAAGGTTTCTGTGTGGGCCTGGCCTTCTCCTGAGAATTTTGGGAACTCCTGTATTTCCTCCTTGGAGGCAGGAGACACTGTGTCTCTTGGCTCACTCCCTGAGAGAAGCTCTACAGACAAGACACATGTCACTATGCTGATAGACCCCTGTGCCCTGGGAACTGGAGGAGCCACAGGAGACCCCTGCCAGCACATGCTTACAATGCCACTGTATCCACAAGACTTCCAACCCACTGGCCTGTGATCTTTCTGCATTCGGTATCATTGCATGTGCTGCATGAGTCTGAAGAGGATTTTACAGATTGATATCGGCTATATGGGCTAACATTGGACTTATGGACTTGATCTGGACTGAACTAGGACATTTTCTGAATATTCCATTGCTCTTGTATATAGACCTCTTTTTATATACA
>PVJH01010446.1:55000-73674 GCA_004026705.1 Nesogale talazaci
CCCTTGAACCGCGCACACGCAGGGCCCCGCCTGCGCTGCTCTGCGCTAGCAAAACTGGCGCGAATTCAGTGGGCCTCGGGGAGGAGGGAGGGAGGGCGAGCGCGCCCCCCTACCGCCGTCCAAACCAGATCCACGCAGCTCCCCGAGTGCCCTAGAGTCCCAGGCAACAGTGCCTGGCAGGGCTTCTTCAAAATGGGCACGCTTCCCCGTGCTCGGAGCACTTTCTATCCCCACCGAGCTGCCCACCCAGAATGCAGGAGCTGGAGCCTCCAGGCACTTCGCTGCGCCTTCGCGGCGCGATTCTATTTCACCCTGTGCGCAGTCGCCCGGCTGGAGGAACGCTGGCCGCGCGCCCCCATCACCCTAAAGACCCGAGCCTGAGGTGGTGGCAAAGAACAGACTGGCTAGGATGCCCTCGCCCAGGAAGTGCCTTCATTCACAATTTCTGTGCGCAAGACTCTAGGCATGTCCTTGAAATGCCACTTCCTTCAGCCCTCCTCAGTCGCCTGGGAATCCACCTGCCAGAGGAGCTGCTTCTAGTGAGGAAGGTTGCAGTCGGGGAACCACCTCTGCCACTCCCGAGAAAAATGCTCGGCGGATGGCGCGCTGGAAAAGAGGGGGCCCGAGAGACTGGAAGTTCTTGAGACAGTTAGCTCGCAGTCGTCGCCCTACCCTGGCCCAGGCGACACCAAGCCCATGGGCAGGAACATGGCTGTCCTCGAATCACCTTAGTCAAAGGAGAAGGGGTGGGTCCGCCCCAAGGGGCTCTAGCAGTCACCCTAACGGTCAGAACTCTCCATGGCCAAGAGGCTGCTCACTGCCAAGACTCCTTAAAGGATCTCGGTGGACCGAAAAACCCTTGTTAGAAGGAACGTTCCTAACAGGGCGTGACACTGAAGGCGTCCTTCTAAGAGAGGCTTTCATTGCCTCAGGACAGACTCAAAGGCTGCTTAATACACTCACCCCCCACACCACCCCCAGCTGGACCCTTTTGCGTGCTTTGCCTTAACATCTATTTTAAAACGTTTGCTGGTACTTTCAAAGTAGCCAAACTAGCTCCTAGCTCCTACCTGAAATAGAATTATGAATGTCTCTAGTGAGTCGCACTCTTGCGATCTGGCGTTACTGCTCCTGCCAGACAAACGTTACTAGCCACCCACTCCCACGCACACATCCTTTTGCATCTCAACTTAAAACAGAAAACTGAAAACATTGAACCGGTCGTCATCCAAGCAGGACGAGTCGGTTCAGAAAAGAAGAAATTACAAATCGAGCGAGCTAAGTTCTCTACGTTCTCTACCCCATCTATCCCCGAACTAGAAGGGACCCATGAAACTTCTCACCCCAGATGCCATATCACAGACATGGGAAGAGGGTGTATTTCGTTCTAAACCCTGCTTTTCCTCCTTGTCTAACGGCAAAAGCATCCAAAGTCAGAAGATACACCTAACTTTAAGTTCTGCAATCACTTGGGCCTCGCTGCAGGGTGTGCAGAAGAACCGGCTAGGGGTGAGCAGGGGTGGGGTGGGATGGGAGTGGTTCGGGGCGCTTCAGCCCTTCCATCTTTCTATCGCAGGTCACGGTCCCGGTCTGGTGTGTTGTGCGTCTGACCTCCTACTTGACTTTAATTCTTTGCGACTACCTCCAGGAGCTACCCAGAATAGCAAAGGCTTCCATGGACACACTCAGGTGACCAGACCCCCAGACTCATCCCTCGGGCCCCCGCTGAGACGTGGCCACTCTAGAGAAACGCCTCCACCCACTCCTGGGAGGCGCGACGCCACCTTCATTGACACTGAGTACCTGTACAAATCTGGTTTTCTGGGTTCGGGGTCAGCCCTCGCTCTGGACGGTGATCAGCAAGTGCGAGAAACCTTTTTCTTGTACTTCTGTGTACTTGACACAGAACTCCAGGCCCAGTGTGAAGTGTGGGCCCAGAAAAATTCCGTAATGCAGTTGGTATCTAACGCTTTCCTCCTCTGCTTTTTCTTCCCACCTCCAGTTTCCTTGCAAAACCGAGGTCTTCAGGGAAAAGTGCTGTGGGCTTGGCCCAGAGTGGCTAGTTCGGGAGAAAGTGAATTTAAGGAGGGAAAATCTCGGAGTGGCTTCGTGGGAAAAAATAGAAGGTGGACAGGGCTGGAACAGGAGGGAGATGCCGGAGAGGAGAAAACAGAAAACAGAATTGGGTCCCCCTCCGCCGCCGAATGTCAGGGTCGGGGTGGAGCACAGCAGTGGGGACTTCACCCGGCGCTTCGGCCCCTCCCGGGGGGCAGCGGGCACTGGGCGACCTACCCGTGCGCGGTTGGAGGCTGCGGAGCGGGTGGTGAATGCTGGGGGTGGGGGCACCGGGATGGAGGCGGAGGAGGTGGGCGGAGGTGCCCCCTTTTCTGCGATAGACGCGGCGGCGGCGGCGGCGGAGTCCCACAGCCTCGGTCATGTGATAGTCTCGAAGCTCGAGCTGCGGGGGTCTGGGCATCTCGGGGACCATTACAAAACGCAGCCGGGAGAGTGCGTCGCTTCCAGAGCCCGCTCGGCCGCAGCCGCTCAGCCGCTCGCCCGGCCGGGAGAGCGGCGGCCGCTTTGGCGCGCACAGCTTCGCGGGCGCTGGTCCGGGCGCGCGCGCGCTCCAGCCCTTCCGAGACACCCTCGCCAGGCGGCGGGGCGCGCCGAGCGTCTCCCGCCCCCACCTCTCCGCAGAGCTGGCCCGAGCCCCTGCTACAGAAGCCTCCAAACTTTTCCCCCAACGACCTTGGGGGCACCGGTGTCTCGTCCATCCTCGGTTCCCCCGGCGAGCCCAGGGAGAAGAGGGGAGGAACAGGCTGCTCCTCCCCGCTTGCCCTACCTCTCCGCTCCGGGAAACCCCGAACTCCAGCGCGGACTAGCTAAGTGCCAGGCCCGGGTGGGATAGGGAAGTGGGAAGCCGGCAGCCTCCCGGGGGACGCAGATCTCGCACCAGGACAAGTCTCATTCAAAAGACCAGAGTCCTTCCTCTGGGCAGACGTGTCCTGGGCTTTCTTCAGAAGAAAAGGAGGCCAGAAAGACAGCGGAAGGGAGTCGGTCCCTTTGCCCTTCCAGCTCGAGCGCTCAGCCATTGACCGCTCGAGGAAAGACAGCGAGAGGGCGGCGGGCCAGCGGGCGCGCCCGGCCCCGGACTGTGCGTGCGTGTCCTCGACGGTCGGGTCGCCGGTTGCGAGCGTCCAGAAGTTGGGAGGGCCCGCGAGCCCCAGCCGGGAGATCCCAGCCCGCAGCCGACCGACGAGAGGACGTAGGGGGAACCGAGGGCGGGTGACGGGACTGGGCGGGCGCAGCGGACGTCGGCCGGGCAGTCAGGCCTCGAGAGCCCGCTTGGAGCGACTCTGAGGCCCACGGTGGGCCCGAGGGCCGCGGAGGCGCCGGCGGGGATGCCGCGGCCGGGCAAAAGCTCGTACAGCGACCAGAAGCCGCCCTACTCGTACATCTCGCTGACGGCCATGGCCATCCAGCATTCGACCGAGAAGATGCTGCCTCTGAGCGACATCTACAAGTTCATCATGGAGCGCTTCCCCTACTACCGCGAGCACACGCAGCGCTGGCAGAACAGCCTGCGCCACAACCTCTCCTTCAACGACTGCTTCATCAAGATCCCGCGGCGGCCCGACCAGCCCGGCAAGGGCAGCTTCTGGGCGCTGCACCCGGACTGCGGAGACATGTTCGAGAACGGCAGCTTCCTGCGGCGCCGCAAGCGCTTCAAGGTGCTGCGGGCGGACCACGCTCACCTGCACGCAGGTAACACCAAGAGTTCGCCGGGCGCGGGACCCGGGGGCCTCCTGCACCCCCACCCCCACCCCCACCACGCGGCCGCCCATCACCACCACCACCACCACCACCACCACCCGCCCCAGCCGCCGCCGCCGCCGCCCCCGCCGCCGCCGCACATGGTGCACTACTTCCACCAGCAGCCGCACTCGGTCCCGCCGCCGCCGCCGCACCTGGCCTCGCAGCCCCCGCCGCAGCCCCCGCAGCAGTCGCAGCCGCAGCAGCCGTCCCACCCCGGCAAGATGCAGGAGGCGGCCGCAGTGGCCGCGGCGGCGGCGGCGGCGGCGGCGGCGGCCGTTGGCAGCGTGGGGCGCCTGTCGCAGTTCCAGCCCTACGGACTGGGCTCTGCGGCCGCCGCCGCCGCCGCCGCCGCCGCCTCTACGTCGGGCTTCAAGCACCCGTTCGCCATCGAGAACATCATTGGGCGGGATTACAAGGGCGTGCTGCAGGCCGGCGGCCTGCCCTTGGCGTCCGTCATGCACCACCTGGGCTACCCGGTACCCGGCCAGCTGGGCAATGTCGTGAGCTCCGTGTGGCCTCACGTCGGCGTCATGGACTCGGTGGCCGCGGCTGCGGCCGCGGCCGCGGCCGCCGGAGTCCCGGTGGGCCCGGAGTATGGGGCCTTCGGGGTGCCGGTCAAGGCCCTGTGCCACTCGGCGAGTCAAAACCTGCCCGCAGTGCCCGTGCCCATCAAGCCCACGCCTGCGCTGCCACCCGTGGCCGCGCTGCCGCCGGCGCTCCCCGTCCCCGCCGCAGCCCCGCAGCCGCCCGCGCCGTCCACCGGGTGCCCCGCGGGCGCGACTTCACCCGCCACCTCCCTGCAGCCCTCGGCCCGGAGTAGCGCAGAGAGCAAGGGCAGCGCCCTGCACTCGGTGCTGGTGCACTCCTAGGGACCAAGGGGTGTGGCGAGGCCCCGCCTGGGACCGCACCCACCGCCCTAGAGGGAGAGGACGCCCTGGGCAGCAGCGCTGGGCAAAGGCTGAGGGAGCCTGAGCCGTCTCGGGAAAGAAAGGTATGGAAACCGACAAACCTGAAAAGTGGACTCTCCCGTGGTCTGAATAAATACTCGTATAACACGTCTGTTAAATCTGTGTTTCTACTACGTAGTACAATCAGACGAATGAAAGCCAGTTTTCAGGTAAGAATTTTTATTGTAATACTATAACCTAATAAAATGTGAGGAACGACAGAGGAGGTGGCGAGGGAGACAAGACAAATTGGAAATGGATTCCCATTCTGATTCCTCGGAGCAGAAGCTAGTGAGGCTAAACCCCTGGGGTGGGGAGAGAAGAAGTGGGGGATCCAACAGCCGGTCCGCTGAGATCTTTTCCCAGGCAGGCCCTTCTCAGGAACCTTCGAGACGAAGCTGCTATTCTTTATGAATGTCCCGCTTTAATTAAGAAGGGGGGAAAGCAGCATTTCATATCATTGTTTTCCTGCTTACTTAAACGGGCGCTCACAAGGGATCATGAAAAAAGTCGCTTTAGGGGGAGGGAATCCCATCAAGGGACTTTGGCAAATGCAGTTACGGTTCTTCGCCTCTGGTGCCGGGGTTGGGAAGGAAGGGAAAGAAAAAAATAATAATAATAATAACAAAAATTGGGGGAAAAGCAGTTTGCACAAAAGAAGATAGCAATGAGCCGCTTTCTGAGCAAAGCTGCCGATTCCAAAAGTAAAATTCTGTGGGAAACACAACCAAAGAGAAATTAAAAGGCGCCTTTCCACGTGAGATTTGTTTATCAATCAGATGAGAGCGTCAAGGAGCACAAGAATAAAGTGAATCTCCGTGGCCAGATCCTTTTGGAATTTGTAAAAGAGCGAAGGAAGTGGGGGCGGGGATTTTCTCTAGCGGGTTGTTTTCCTAACTCACAAATGCCAGGGAAAGCTGCACATTACCAGCACTCTTGCTTTCCAGGCGGGTTCTTGTAGCCTCCTCGTCTGTCTGGACAGTGGAGAGGAGCTGGATAGCTCTGCCACCTTTTGCACACTGCTGTCGATTTACTATTCTCTGTGGGAGTGAATGTCTTGGGCAAATTCTTCCATTTCGTTTCCTGGATGACAAAGAAACTTAACTTGCCCTGTTGCTGTGGTGGGCGTTCCCCCTTTCTCTGAGCCCGGGGGAATTGCACTTTAACAAACTTTTAGCAACGGAGGGGGGGCGGGGTAGGGGACAAGCAGCGTTGACGCCATGCTCGGATTGTGACTTTGTGACAGGTTTTTCGTTTGCGGATATTGTACGTGGTGTTCTCCATTAAAACTTCTCTCTGCTTGTGCTCGACTGGTGTCACGGTGTTTTCCCTTGTCGTGGAAGGCGGCCACGTTTTGGAAGTCCACCTGCGAGCCAGGGCATTTGCAAATCTTCAGCTTCTCCTCCAAACCAATTTGGGGGGGGAGGGGCTTACATTTAGAACTTCAAGGGGGTGAGTGAATTTACCAGGAGGACCAGGAGACAATCACCTGTATACACACACCTGGTTCAGCTCTAGCCTCTCTCAATGCTGGAGAGAAAGGAACAAAACCCCGCCATGGTGAATTTTTTAAAATATTCATCCCTGAAGTTCTCCACTCACCATGATTACAAACACTGGCCATCTCCCTCCCGCCCTCTTTTCTGGGGTCCTTGGGAGCAGACCATGGCAGGGCTGGGTGGGATTCTGGGCTCTGTGCTAGCGGCTAACATCCCCTTAAACCCATTGGCCGGAGGTTGGCTCTGGCTGGCCACCGCCGCCATGATAGGTCCTTAATCAAGCCAGGCAGGACCTGTTGCACTGCTGCCCCAAACCCAAGAAAACTGCAGCCAGGGCTAGAACCAGAAGCTTGTTCTTTTTCCGCCCTGGGAGTGACCCAGCAGCCCTGGCCAGCCAGATGTCAGAAAAGCAGCTGGAGCTTCTGTTCTGCACCCTCCAGAGAGAGAAAGTCTACCCAAAACATTCTCGGACCTTGCATAAGAAGAAAATCCCAGAGACAGTAATATATATATATTATATATGGATATATATATATATCCATGACGCTGGGTTACACTATTTCACGTCCCATTGCCAGCGAACTCACTCTGGGACACCTGAGGGTCCAAAGGATTTGGGAATCTGTCCCATCCTTCTGGATCAGACTCTTCAAGGTTTCCTTACAAGGTTTCCTCTCTAGCCTGATGCTGTTGGAAGAGAGAAATCAAGGAGCAGGAGATAATCACACGAGGATCATAGATTTGAAACAATTCAAAGTCACTTTTGAATCCTCCGCTTGAGTTGATGGCTTGGAAGTTTTGAGCCTGGACCCTCGTCTAGTGTTAGGGAATCACGGGGACCCAAAAAAGGGGACAGTGCTTCCCAGGGGTCCTTTAAAACAAGATCCTTTTTCCTTGTCCACTTGCTCACAAGATCCAGAGGGTCTTCAGCAGTGCTTGAGGGCCCACTTCTGGGAGAGAGGTGCAGTCCAAAGTGACTCCCTTCACTTATGACACCCCAGAGATGCAGTGAGTGAGCCCTGTGGAGAAGAGTGGAACCTAAACTCTCAAGAGAATAAAGAAATGATCTTCAGCCTTGACTCCAAACCCAGTCCTGTTGCCCTTGAATCTCCTCTTAATCAGAGTGGTGGGATGATGTTGTTGTTTTTCATTTTCATGGAAAGGCCAGAAGTCCAATTAAGCTTTCTGATGACTCTACTCAGCATTTCATCCTGGAAGGAATCTCAGGTGAAGAACGATGTGGATTTTGTTGGGGGGAGGAACTGGGATCGAAAAAGAAAAACCCTTAGCCATGCCTCTGAATAGTAGAGTAAATCCAAGTCCTGGCAATCTTACTGGCAAGGTGGAAAAGCTGCCTGATCCCTTGCGTGCACCACCCTTCTTCCCTCCCCACCCCCCATCCCCTTATTGGGTCTTCAAGGTAGTGGTCTCTGTAGAAGCAGGTTGCCACATCTTTGTCCTACAGAGACTGAAACGCTAGCTCTTTGGTTAGCAGCCCAGTGCTTAATCACGGAGCCATCAGGGATTCTTTCTGATCCCAAGAGAAGCTCCATGCATAGCCCTCCACACTAGCCTGAAAACCCTCTGACTGAGATAAGGTCTTGTGTTAAACCACACAGAAGCTCTTCACCAGGCAAAATAACTCCAACTTCTACGACCAAAGTGGGAACCAGACAGGACTAACTAACCTCCACAGACCCCTGCAAGAGCCTGCCTGGAATGAATGTGAAGCCCTGCTGGACTCTGGAGGGGAAGTGAGGTATGTGTTGGGCTACTCGTTGTAAGGTAGGAAGGAAGATGAAACTTCTTGTTCCCAGTTGGAGTTCAACCTAGGGAAGAGTTGCACTTGATCTGAAGGGTCACCACAAGTAGAAATCAACTCTCTGGTAGTGGTTGGGGTAGGTTTGGGTGCACGGTCCCTTACCACGATCAGATTCCTATGCCCAAGTGGCAAAACAAACACCCACTCAAAGATCCTCGTGCCAGATCCAGTGCTTATTCAAAAAGGGTTAATAAGGCCAGCCATTAAAATGATGCCCTGACAAAAATTAAAAATCACTAAAATTGATATAAGAATAGTTGATTAACCATGATATTTTGGTTCGGATCAACTTAATTTGTGATCTAATTTGATCTCTCAGGTATTCCAGGACTCTCTAAGTATATGGTAAAACCTCTGGTGACACTATCTGTTAAGCATTGGACTCGCTGAATGTTAGCAAAAGACTTGGTGGTACAAACCCATGAGCCTCTCTGTGAGAGAAAGATAGGATCACCTGATTGAATACATGTATGGCTTCGAAACCCCTAAAATAATGTCTCTGTGAATCAGAATCACCTTTGTTGTCATGAGTCTGGGATTCTACATACCAAAAACTAGATCAAACTCACTGACATTGAGTTGATGTTCGCTCATAGTGACCCCCTAAAACAAAACAAAACTGTCCCTGTGGATTTCTGAGACTGCATCTTTATGACAGCAGAAATTCTCATCTTTCTCCCTCAGTGACCAGTGGTTTCAAACAGCTGACCTTGTAGTTAGAAGCCCAACTCATATGTCCGGACAAATATGAGATAGAGGGGGGGGCACTTTTACAATAACAGTAATTCCAGTTTACTAGTGAAATAGCAATCACTTTGGGTAAGCTTAGAACTGGTGTGAATAATACGAATTATGCTCCAGGTTTCCAGGAAAGACTATAGTTACTTACCCCATGTCTCTGAAGGCACAGCATATTCAGAAAGGTAGAGGGAAATGAGGGGAAGGGGTGGCAAACATTGGTTTTCTTGTACACATTGCTAAAATAAAGATAGAAGAAACTCATCTTGGAATGATCTGATTGTATTTTCTTGGGAAACTGAGAAAAGAGCTAGCCACTGAAGAAAGACGAAGCCATTTCAGCTGTGGTCCCAATGAGAACAAGACCTCCTGCAAAGGCTGGAATTGGCACAGTTGGCATATGGCACTTAGGAAACCTGTCAGTCAGGCTGGCTTGTGGTCAATTATCTCCTTAAGTAGACTGGCATTAGTCCAGACAGGGAGGAGGGCTATTACATCCAAAGGAATCAGAGCCAGTGAGCTGGAAGTGGTACTGCTGAACTCCAAGTATCTTTGCATGGGTGGAAAGGGGAGTTGTAGCTGATCAAAACATCTCCTGGGACTCAAGGATGGTATTTGCCTGCTTGACACCAGTAAGTACACAGAGGCTCCAGAAGAAAAAGGAACTAGACTGATTTAGGAGAAAAATACATTGATCATCAAAGCCATTGATTCCTGTAAATTTCACCCACCTGACAAAACTGCTGCTATGAGCAAAATTATATACACAGCTTTGTATATTGTGATATCCTCCACTGGATAAAAATTCACACTCTTCACCATCCCTGACTATGAAATGGGGGGAAAAGGACAGGAGGGGGCATGCTCGGGCTCCGATGATGCAACAAGAGTTTCACATGACGGATAAACTAAGTAGACTGAGTGTCTGTGATTCTGCAGAGAGGTAAGGGGGCTGCAGTGGATTACTCAGCTCGCAAGGTGTGCACACCTTTACTTGGAGATGCAAGTGGTGGTAGGAAGGCCTTGGATGCCACTGAAGGACAAAAACAGTTCCATCAAGTCCAGCATTTTCATTGTGTTCACTTTTATGCCCGTTGGGGGAGAGTAAAGAGATCTGCCTGGGATTTGAATTCAATCTTAAATCACTGTTTACATGGTATGAGTTTGGCAAAATTCCAGCTATACTCTGTCCCAATCACTTTCCTCCATAACTATCCCTTGTGTATCTGAAAGAAAATGTAAGCCACATGTTGCTCTTTCTCCCTTGCTTACAAATACAGTTTTATTGAATTTTAGCGTGGTCCATGAAATTCGAATTCTGAGTCTCAGACTATAATATATTCATGTGATATAGACAGAGTCACACAATATGCATATATATCATTAAACAGAAAATAAAGCCTTTGAGAACTAGAGTTGTATTATTATGGTAACTTTTTTTACTGTGAAGAACCACTCTAAGAATGCATCCTAAAAAAGGGTTTGTACAATTATCAAAAAGATCTAAAAATGGGTGCTGAGCCCCGGTGGCGTAGTGGTTGTGCGCGGGACTGCGGCCCACTGGGATGGAGGTTCAATTCCAGTTCCACAGGGGCAAAAAGCTGGGCCTCCTACTCCCACCACCCAGGCAGTGAGGCCCTAAAAGAAAAAAAAAAAGGTCTAAAAATGCTAACCGTATTCATGAGCATATTTTTAAAAGAATATTTCTAATGAGCTGATGCCAAGGGCTTAAATAAAAAGCAAATGTTATGAGAATGATGAGGGCAGTGGATGTACAAATGTGCTTGACACACAATGGACATATGTTTGGATTGTGATAAGAATTGTATGAACCCCCCCCCCAATAAAAAGATTTTAAAAGAGAGAGAGAAATATATAGGTTAAAGAAGCATGTTATCATACTAATAAAGTGGCAAATGGCAGGAAGAAATAAAAGAATATTTCTAACAAGATATTTGGGCTTACGTTGAATTTGATTCAACAGTTTCATCTTCTCTCTCTCTCTCTCTCTCTCTCTCTCTCTCTCTCTCTCTCTCTGAAAGAGGTATCCAGCATTTGTAAGTTTCTAGACCTTGTTACTAGGGCATCATTTAAAAATTGCATTAGGATATAATTTCCCATCGGAGCTACCTCCGATCCTGTCAGCACCTTCTCCAGAACTGTGTTCTTATCATCACTGAGGATGGACAGATGCTTAGTGGGAAAAGAACTGTCAAACTGCACTCCAGGGCCAGCTCAACTCAGATTCATTCCCCAAAAGGATCCCCAAACCTTAAAACGAAGAGAGGAAAACAAGAGAAAGAGAGTGACAGCAAAGGTGGAAAGGAAGCATGGACAAGGATAGAAATAAGGAAGGACTGGAGAAAGATGCAAACATCTGACACTTAAAAAAATGTTTTTTCATTATTCTTTTCTAAACATATGTCATTGTTTTGATTTTCTCTCAGGAAACTATACAATGATTTTAACATATTAAAGACCAGATGTTTTAAAATCAAGACGTTAAAAATCAAGCAGTCAAGTCAATGTGAAGGGGTGGGGAAGTAGTGAAAACCCATCTACAAGTTAGCACATTAAAGAACAGGATCCATCCACAATATCTTAATATATCTGACCGTATCTTTAGTATTACGACCCTCGATAGCTTTGCCTTAAAGACAATATTCCTCTTAAAGAAACATTCTCTTACCAATATTTCTTAGCTACAGAAGAAAAAGTGCATTGTATAATCCTCTCAGCCTTATTTACTGCCTAGAAATATAAGGTTTTGGTCTACTGAAGAATTCACCTCAGGTGAGAAATTTGCTGCATTAACCTTGCAAGTTATTTCATAGGGATTAACCTAAATCCCCATAAGGGAATGTTTAACTAAATTAGGCTACTTGTACACTGAAATATCACACAATCAATACAATAATATTTATGAAATTTGCTTCACAGAGAAAATGTTTATGAAATCCAATTAAAGGAAAATATGTTACACACAATGTAAATCAGTGGTTCTCAAACTTTGTAATGCCATGATCCTTTAATACAGTTCCTCATGTTGTGATGATCCCCCAACAGTAAAATTATTTTTGTTGCTACTTCATAACTGTAATTTTGCTACTGCTATGAATCAGGTTGTGAAAGGGTCGTTCAACCCCCAAAGGGGTCTGCCCACAGGTTGAGAACCGCTGATATAAAAAGTCATGTTAGTGCTGTGCCTATAGCATTAGCCTGCTAACCAAAAGGTCAGCAGTTCAAACCACCTGCTGCTCCAAGGGAGAAGGATATGGCAGTCTGCATCCACAAAGATGCATCAGAAGCCCTGTCCTAAATGGTTAGTATGAGTCCAAATCAAATCAACCTCAGTGGGTTGTACGTGGTATGCACTTAACGATAGAACTTGGATTTAGATGTGTTGGAAGTGGCAGCTATGCTAAATGCAAAAAGGTGATAGCTTTAAATTGGTGAAGTGCTAAGTAAATTTGTTTTCTGTATGTTTTGCTCTGTTTATTCAGACGGGCTATACAGATCATCTTTTATTTGTATAATCAAGGAAAGGACTCCTCAAAAATCTAGTCAACCTCTTTGACATTTAACAAGATGCAAATTATTTAAATAGCTAATCTCTTAAGTATTGGGGGAGGGGTTAATGTCCACCTGATTGAAGTAAAGTTTAAAGCCAAAGAGCAGCAAAACCCAAAGAAATGGTGCAGCCCTTGTCATTCCCCTTCCCCCATGTGCCCCTGACAGAAATCCCATTATAGCAGACACTCCTAGTAGGCAGAAGAAGCTGTCCCCTTAAGCTGTCACTGGGTGAATTTGTTTTAGAGTTACTGTACCCATAAAGCTGAAGAGGGGATGTATTATTCTGTTAAATCACCATAAGAATTTGATAACAAATTTTATATTCTTTAATTTTAAAAAAAACGTTTTAAAAGTGCATTTTATCCACCTATCATACAATTCAAATAGTCCAACCATATCAAAAAGAGTTGTACAATCTACACTTGATCTTAGTCAAAAGGCCGAGAAGCGAAGAGAGTGGTACAATCTTTCTCACAATCAATTTTAGAACTTTTCCTTTATGCCTTTACTCATTGTATTTGTGTAATTTTTTTTTCAATTTTGGCAAAAAATAATCACAACAAAACTTTACCCAATTCAACAACTTCTACATGTATAATTCAGTGCCATTGATACTACTCTCCATGTTGTACAACTACTATTAATATCCCTCTCCAAATCGTTCCACCACCATTAAAATAAACTCAATGACACCTAAACCAAAACTCTTCTTCCTTCACCCATGGAAACCATAGATTGTTTGGTTTAGCGTATTTTATTTTTTTCTTTTTAGCATGTTTCTTGATATAATATTCATATACCATACACTTCCCTGGTTAAAGCGCTTTTTAAAAAGTGTTGTATAGGGCTGAGCTCCGATGGTGTAAGTGGTTGAGTGCGGAACTGCAGCCCGCGAACCCGGCGGTTCAAATCCAGCGGCGGCTGGCTAGCGCCCACAGTCACCAGAGACAGTGATGCTCACCAAAAAAAAAAAAAGTGTTGTATATACATCCTCATAATCAGCTTGAATGTCCCACCCCTCCCCGACACCTCCTTGCTGATAACCCCTGGCATGAGCTGTTGTCTTTATGTATCCACTCCTTCTATACTTCCCAAACTAGGAGACCGAACAGAAACAATTAAAAAATGAACAGAAAGAAGAAAATAAGAAGAATAGAAGAAAGAATAATTAAGAAAAGACCACCAACAATATTTCAAATTTCTGTCTTGAACAAAGCGGAAGTATTTGCGCCTAGAATACATTCAGGTTGGGTCCAGAGAGAGGTCCTCTCACCAAGCATCATTTTTTTTTATTATTAAGCATCACTGCCCTCAGGTGGTGGGAGTAGGAGGCCCAGCCTTTGCTCCTGTGGAGCTGGAATTGAACCTCCAACCCAGTAGGCCGCAGTCCCGCGCACAACCACTATGCCACCGGGGCTCAGCTCCAAGTATCATATTATACCTGCTTTGATCCCCATAATCGAGTTTTCAGTAATCTCTGCTTGATAGTAAAGCTGTTTGAATCCCTCACGTGTGACTAGAAGGGATCTGCTAGAGGCCCTTTGTGAGCAGACACTCTGCAGCTATATTTGGGGTTCATATTCTTTCATTATGTTTTCTAGTAACTTCCCCTCTATCATTTGCACTTATGAATTTTTCTAGTTGCCTTGAGATCCTTTTTGAAATGAGGCATATGAAAAATAACGTACAACCTTCTAAAACAGCAATGTTATTTATTCTCTCTGTCTTAGTTGACAAATTCTCTTTGTGTAGTGACAAGGTTCTCAGGAAAAATATTTCTGATGCCATTTATATTAGCATGGTGTCTTTCCTACCTTGTACTGAAAGGCATGCAACCCCAGGGTGTGTTAGTCTGGGTAACCTAGGGAAACATCCAAGAAACTCTCATATATAGATATGAGAATTTTAAATAAAAGGTAAGTGTACATTAAGAAAGTATCCCATCTCAGTGCTGTCCAAGCCCATAAATCCAACATTAACCCACATGTCCAACACCGACCTGCAAAGTCCTCCTTAAGCTCACAAAACACACACAATGAAGCCAACTTCAGGAGGAAAGCCAAATCAGTGAGTGTTTAAGCATTTCAGCACTGACAGGAATTTCCATAAGGCTGCTCCAGCACCCAGGGCTGCACATCTGGGTAGGTCCATGTGGCTGCTCCTCTGGAATGTCTTGCAGGAAGTGGACCTTGCCAGCTGAAGCAGGGAACTGGCTAAGGCAGCTGCACACTGGTCTGACCACCAGAGAGTAAGAGACCAGAGAACCAGAAAGGTGTGACCGAGCCATTTATCATTTTGTCCTCTTAATCCCAAATGTGTTTATTGGCTAGGTTGGCACAATAAACCTTAACTATCTCACACAGTAACAAAGGAGATCTATTCTTGTGTCTTTTAAGTCTTTAAATGGAATCCACAGGTTGAGTCTGAAACATATGCTTCCTTCTTAGCCTTACTTTCATTCAAGAGTTTGAAAGGGAGACTTTCTATTCCCATAAAGAAATACTGACTGGGGCTGAACCCCAGTGGCGTAGTGGCTGATTGCGGGATTGCGGCCCACGGGCTTGATGGTTCAAATCCAGCAGCAGCTCTCCAGGAGCAAGGCTGGGTAGCTCCCATGACCACCAGAGGGCAGTGCTGCTCCCCACCACCAAAAAAGAGATACTGACTGAAAGTTCTTAGGTTTTTCCTGCCCTATAGAGGCTCTGTAATCAGGATCAACTAAATGGCAGTGAGGTTTTTGTTTTAGTTTTGTTCAAGGAAAGGCTTGAAACCTTTCCCATGATCTAAAAATTGTACATATATGTAATGAAGGTGATTATGATCGAATAATTTGTTGTAAGCAGGGATTGGTTCAGTGATTTCAAAGTGGGGTTCAACTTTACATAACATTTACAGACAAGAAGGACTTTCATAACCAGAAATTACCTGCAGTTTCACTTTTTAAAAAGACAAAAGTCTGTAACTACTAGGAATATTTCATCTTTTCATCTAATCCAATTTTTTTCTTTTTTTTCTAACCCCACTGTTATAATAAAATACACCCGACATCACCACAACTTGGGGTTAGTATACGGAAATTTTGAACTCCCATTTTAGGTTCTCCTCTCAAGTTTTTCTCTTCTTCCCCAATTCAGAGAGCAATGGGAACTCACTTAGGTCTGGTTAGTCCTTCCTTATAATTATGGAAAAAAACAGGAAATCTTCCAGTCTGCCAACATTTCTTCTCCAAGTGCAGCAGTTGGTGTTGGTTGGAGTCCATGGTCTATGTGTATCACTGTAGGTCTGTACTCCACAGGGTTTTCCGCGGCTGGCTTCTTTTTCAAACTAGATTGCCAAGTCTATAGGTTAACACTGAGTGCATCATAATCCTTTGTCCCACAACTTTTTGGAAGCAAGAGAGGTCTTGAGAACACATAGAGCTGGACTTTATATCACTCTTTGGAAATTTCTATGATAAAAGACCCCATCTTTGCTTCTACTTCATTGTCACAAGGGGATTTTTACCTCAGGGGTCCAGAGATTTTTGTTGTATCTTGTTTGTTGTTTACTCTAGCTACCGACCTCTCAATCCATCAGAGATACCCATGTCAATTTGAGTAGCATAGAACAGGGGTTATTTTCTCACAGTACTGGAATATAGATGCTCAAGTTCTAATTATTGGTCATTTCGATGCTTTCTGAAGGCTTTGAGGGGAAAGGCAGTGCCATGCTTCTGTCTCCTGCCTTCTAGTGACTGCTAGCAATCATTGGCATTCCTTTACTATTTATAGATGTACCTACCGCCACCATCACATGACATCGTCCCCTGTTTGTGACTCTGTGTCTCGTCTGGTTTTGTCCTCTCCTTTTATAAGGTGGATGCGTTATCAGGATTCTCCTAATCTCTGAAAGTCCAAGAGGGATCTAGACTCTCTGCATGTGTCCAATGAACACGTGAAGTACAAACTCACATCCTGATCCTTCCAGGCAGTTTTAGTCAGTGACAAAAGATGTGTGATCACCTGCTTCTGTTTATCTCTGGCTTAAAGACTTGCTCTCTGAAACTTGGGCTAATTTATGGATTAGCTCACTGTTCAAAGACCTTGCTCCTTATTCATTAATACTCGAGACAGAAACTGGTATGCCATCAACATTTTACTGTGTTGGAAATTATGTCACTGGCACTTCAATTAGCAGTAAGGTCACTCCTAGTGAATAAGTTACAACAGACCTTCCTAACTAAGAAAAACTGGGAAGAAGGACCTGGTGATCTACTTCTGAAAATTATCTACTAAAAACCTATTGGTCACAACAGATCATTATCAAATATAATACTTTGTTTATTTATTTATTTATTTTAAACACTTTTATTGGCAAGTAATTTACATATCATATAATTTAATATCATACCAAAGTTCAATCAATCACCTTCATATTGTTTTTAGAGCACCATTCCCCATGGTTAAATCACCTTTATGATGAGTTACACAATCATAACCCTTTTTAGTGCTCCTTATCCCCTCCTGTCTTCATTACTTACTCCTGAAAATCGCCCCTATCCTATAGTCCCTATATCCCCATGTTTCAGTTATTATCATTATGCATCTACTCTTCCTGTGCTTTTCAGCTGGGAGACTCAACAGAACACAATTAAAAAAAAAACTTACTAAGGTTGTAATGATAAAAACATAGTAGAATAGAGACAAAAGCACAAACACTGTCTAAGAAGGGAACAAACTCCAACAGCTTTCAAATTTCTATCATGGATACTTGCACCCAGGGCAAATTCAGGTCACTTCTCAGTCAACTGGCTAAGTATCAAGGTGGGTCCAGCATAATCAAAATTACAATGGTCTTTGCTTGACAGTAAGGTTGTTCAAGATCCTTGCCTGTGGCTACAGTGGATCGCCAGTGGTTCTAGATACTCAGCAGATAGGTTTTGAGCTCCTACCATGTCCCGTGACCCTCCACAAATTGGGTATTCATAATTTTTGCTGATGCTTTTCTCCTCATCATACTCAAAGTTTGTCATTGTCATCTTTGGATCACAAAAGCTGGTGAGCTTCTTCCATGTGGAGTGAACTGACTCTTCACTTAGATGGCTGTGTATTAGATTGTAAACCTTTAAGAGCCCAGACACTATTCTGATTGATAGCCAGGCACCAGTTTGCCTTGCTCACCACACTGCTGTAGCACTCACTTTCAGTGATCATTTCATGAAGGTGAGTATTGAGCAGACCCATGATGTAAGAATTGATTTTTCTGAAGTCAGAGCTAGGATTTAGTACAAGCTCAAAATCCATTCTATGCCTCCCCCACTGCCTCCAGCGGTAACTTGGGAGCCAATACATATGTCCTATCATTCCATAGTTCAATCATGTCAAACATAATTGCACAATTTCTCCCATAATCATACATATTTTCCAAAATATAGTTTCCCTTCTTGGAATTCCAGATATCGTTTCCCATTTATCTCCACCATCAATGTAGGTCCCCTTTCCCCTAAACCGTTGTTATTTTTCTTTCCCTACAGGCTCAATATACTTTGGTATCATTTACCAAAAAATAAAGAAACAATTCAAGAGAGTAAGCCCCAATGGTGATCCACTTTTGAGATAAACCCTAATATAAGCAAGCATAAGCAAACTATAACAAACTAGATGCCACAGAATTACTGGTATAATATAGTAATGCAGCATGCAGGACACTGATGTATCAAGACCATTTGCTCCCCAAGCAACAATACACTGCTCTTTGTACAGCTGTCTTCTTCTACCTCAGACCCCATGTGTTTTCTTTCTTAAGCCCTCAGGTTAAAGAGTGCTTGTGTTAGATTCCAGTTCACCCAGTGGAGTTCCCATTTGAGATCTTAGTGATGCAGACTTTGGGACGTGATGTGCATGCCCCAAAGATCCAAAATTCAGTGTCTCATTGTTCTGTGGCATGAGCCTGAGTTCCCAGGATACCCCCAGACTCCTTAGGTTAATTCTGCCCACAATTGCCTCCCACTAAAGACCCTTCCTACCTATTTATCCCAAGAGCATCTTCAGTCTCTTCTTCCTCCACCTGGTGGTCAGATTTCCCTCCCCTGGCCCCAACAGTCATGCAACTATGTTCTTCCAAACTTGGCGATCCCTCCCCCTTCTTCTATGCTGCCCCTCCCATCAGTAAGCTTCATCCTTCTGACATGGCTGCCTGCCTCTCCCAGAGGTCCTCACCCCAGATCCACATGGAAACCAATCAGCATACAGTCTTCCCACATTCTCTCACCCCCGCCATTTGATTCCTCTGGCCAAGAGA